>CAOLHI010003167.1:0-198127 GCA_948474755.1 Ctenosaura bakeri | reverse complement strand
ATTGATTGCTTGGAAGCCTTTTATGTCTCACGTAACTAAACCCAGAAGATGGCTTTCAATGTGGCTGTAATAATACTTAAAACCTTATATATTTAACTCAGGGCTGAGTCAGAGGAAAATCAGTATTGAACAAAGCAAAGAGGTTCCCATCTATATAGAACTGGAGGGAGAGGGCCTAGAAATCCTTGTTGGCTCAGCCAAATTACATTCAAATGTGGATAACAATGCTCTGGGTATTTTCCATGGTTTTTGTTATTTTATTTTTTAGTGAAAAGCAACTTTGTGGAGAGAGAGTGCTTAATCCTTTCCCCATTGGCCATTTTCCCATTCCAAATCATCCCCTCACAGCTGCCTCCAGGCCTCATGGGAGTAGCAGATGGGTGTTTACGCTTGCCTCTTAACAATGTTACTTAGCTTAACAAGGAATCTGGCAAGGGCCGACAAAAATGCTCCTCTTTGGCATCCTGCCTGTAATTTTATTTTATTTATTTTTTTGCATTTCTTCCACTGCAATAAATGTATTTCTCTTTTGAGTACCACTCATCTATTCCCAGGATATTCTCTCCTGGGGTCAGTCATGTCCAAAGTACCAAGGAAAGCTATTCATTATCCACAATTTTATTTAATATTACTGGCTTCTGGACTATGCTCAAGTATGGCAGAGAAATGCCAGACACTGTCCAGAAATAAGCTATTTATTCATACATGTCTGTAGCCTTGCAAAGGGAAAAAGAGCACTATAAACTTATTTCAGGTCTTGTGGCACTCTTAATGTTTCTATCCTGCCTAAACCTAAACTCTCAAACATACTGTGAAAAAAATTATGCCATGTCTGCTGATGAATGTTTCAATTTTTGGATGGAACAGAACCTATGTGGTACAAAGTGTGACCAAAGATCATGGGTTTTATCACCTAATGATTAAAAACTGAAGTGCTTATCCTTAGCAGAGCTTGAGAAAGTTAGTTTAGCTCCCAGAATCCGCATAGTTAAGGGATTCTGGATGTCATCATCTAAAATGTAATTTTTTTGAAGCTCTTTTTTCAAGGCTGCCAGGAAACTGCAGTTTCCAGACTGGGTAGCTCTGCTTTGAATTCCACATATATAAATATCAGTTGTAAATGAACCTGGTAATGACCCTCTTCACATATTTAAAGATATGTCCCACATGTTGAAGAGCTGAATCCTATTCGATTTCTGTACTACAATGTTATAGTGTTATTATTCCACTTCCAACATCCTATTGAATTATGAGGTTTGCAGTTTAGGGAGGGACATTTAGAATTCTCAGCCAGAGAGCTCTTGGGCCTCAGTAAACTAAAAAACCCCAGAATTCCATAGGATGTTAAAAGTGGAATAGTAGCACTGTAACAGTGTAGTGTGGAAATGGCCCTACACAATAGAGACAAGTTCTGAGATTTAGAGTTGCTGAGCATTATCTTCTGGGGCTTAAATATTTTTGCTCACTTTTTCTGAGTCCCCAGAGAGTTCATGGTTAGATACAGCTTAGGCAGTGTCCTTGCAGCTCAGTGAAATTTCCTGTGCATGGATTTTGGCTTATGCTCAGGGTCTAACTCAATCTACCCAAAATGTGTTGGACTCCCACGACCACATCCAATCTAGCTGGGGTACTGTTGTCCAACACTTATGGAAGGAGTGCTTGTCACATATTACCCAGGGCCACATGTTACCCAGGCCTGATTTAACAATCTGCAGGCTGTTGCTGCTACTGTTTTGCAAGCTGGAGATAAACACATAATCATTCAGTTATTGTGGACAGATGAAGTTGCTGCTAATAGCACAGCTCCAGTGGCCAGTTTAAAATCTGACAGCTCTTTCCCTGACTGAACATGGGTTGCATTAGTTATGGATAATAGATAGATGGATAGATAGATAGATAGATAGATAGATAGATAGATAGATAGATAGACAGACAGATGTGGTTTATGAGCCCATTATAACTCTAAGGTTATCTGGAGAGGCCCTTCTGACTGTCCCACCACCGTCCCAGGCTCATTGGTGGGAATAAGGGAGAAGTCCTTCTCAGTCGCTCCTCTCAGACTTTGAAAGTCCCTCCTTAAAGAAACCAGAATGGTCCTGTTCTTGCTTTCCTTCCATCAGCAAGTTAAGACAATTTTGTACCATTAGGCTTTTGGAAACTGACTTGAGATGGGCTTTAATGCTGTGAGGTGCTGTCATTAAATTTTCCTATTGTTTTTAATGATTTTCAGTATTGTTAATATTTAATGTTTTTAAGTTTAGCAATTGCTTAATTGTTTTTTTTTAATTTTATATTTATATTGAAGCATTTGTATAGTTTAAATCTGTATTGTTTTTAAATATGCTGTTGAAGTATGTTGAAAGATGGAATATAAATGAAAATAATAGTAACAGTAATAATAATAATAATAATAATAATAATAATAATAATAATAATAATAATATGATGATGATGATGATGATGATGATGGTGATGATGATTTCAAAAATGAGTATCTATGGGTTTCAGGTTGCCAGAATGCCACAGGTTCTGTTTTGGAAGCCTCTGTTCCTGTGTGTATGGTCCATTACACCTGGGTACACAGCTTGAGCTGAGTGTTCACTTCATCTAGCTACCAACTTCTCTGAGGCCATTAGTGAGACAAGAAGTGGCGTCCCTTTCATCGACCAGGTGCCGCTCCAAATTCCATTGAACTACCACCTGCTGTACTAACTTCCTTCTTACTAAGAATCTAGGATTCTATTTATCTATTTATCAATTATGCTTTTCCTCCAGTGAGTTCAAGGTTCAAGTCTTCTTCTCCTCACTTTCTCCACTAAACCCCCTGCGAGGTAGGTCAGGGTGAAAGAGAGTGTTTGATTCAGGCTTCCTAGTCACTTTCATGGCTCAGTGGGGGCTTTATCCTTTTATCCCTCTCCTCTCTCTCTCTCTCTTTAACTACTGCATTATTCTGGATCATGAACCCTGTTGGTCGGTTTGGAATCCACAAACCCCTTGAATCGATTGTTGAATACTGACTCAAAATGTCTATAAATCCCATTGATTCAGGGGGTGTCCTCTGATTGGGATTAGTGATGGGATTTCAGCCATACTCTTCATGTACACTGAACATAGGCTTCTGAACCTAAGTCTTACATTAAGCCCTTGTTGTAATTATCTTCTTAAATATGCTGTAGACTGATATAGACAGATAGGAGTCATTAATGATTAGTGCTCTGTATTGTCAGGGATCAGTCTGAATCATGCTGACCAGACTGAAGTTCTGTACATTGTTTCCAATGCCAGGGCATAGTACGACACAAGTAGTTAGTATGACGCTTGAAGAAACTTCAAATACAGTTCTAGGGATGGGCTACTCCACATGAACAGTTAACATGCAATGGAAATGCCAGGGAATAAGGTCCCTATAATTTTGTAGGATGCACTTCTCTTAACTGCCCTAGGAATTTTAATATAATATAAGAGATAACAGAAGATGGATGGATAGATAGATAGATAGATAGATAGATAGATAGATAGATAGATAGATAGATTTCCGCACTACACTGTTATAGTGCTCTAATTCCACTTTCAACATCCTGTGGAATTCTGGGGCTTGTAGTTTGAGGCCAAAGAGCTCTTTGGCTGAGAACTCTAAATGCCCCTCCTTAAACTGCAAACCCCAGGATGCCATAGGATGTGGAAAGTGGAAAATAGCACTATAACAGTGTAGTGCAGAAATGGCCTGAGAGAGAGACAGACAGCAATAGAGACAGACGGATGCACAAGACTGGAGGCTAAGTTTAATTCACTATTAAGTCCTATTGAGCTTAACAGAACTTTTACTCCTGAGGACATACACATAGGAACTTGCTTGCTGTATGTCCACTGCATGTCAAATGATGAGTGCTATACCATTTGAAGGAGAAATCCCATGTTTGTAAAAGTATGGAGAATGTGATGGAGCAGTGTCTCTTCAATGCATACATCAAGGAATGTTTGGAAGCCTCCTCTTCCTTTCATTTATCGTATCACTTATTGTGGGAACATGCAAGAGACAGCTGGGAAAAACATCCCCAAACTGTAACAGGTGTTTTTTTCTGGCTACACTTCCCAGAATTTCCCAGCTATTAGCGGGCATTAGTTTTACAAAAGACCTGCTCCTAATGGAGATGTAACTATAATTGGCTTATTAATATGAATCAACATGGCCTCCTACATATTTAGTCTTTTTTTGACGATACGATTATAGGGACTCCCTGTATTTTAAAATTTACCACTGTACCAGAGAAGTCAAGAAGCAGGCCAAGAAACTGCATGGTGTGTATATTTGTAGGAGCTATATGAAGATTTGAAAAGCATATCCCCAAAACCCTTGCAGTAGTGCAGCAGGCTTCTCCAGACATGCTGAAAGCTGCTTTCCTATACAAAACTATGCAAAACTAGTGGTATTTCCTATGCAAAACTAGTGGTATTTCAGTCAAGTCTTGCTGCAGAAATTCAGGAGCTGTTTTCTTCAATGGGCCAAAAACCTGTCTATAAATTCACCTGGTGGTTTTGTTACAACTTCCTCTCATATGCCGTGAGAGAAATGTAGAAACTTGTTTCCACAGAGCAGATCATTATGTGCTGAATTGGGAAAAATGTATAAAAATGTTATTCATAAGTCTATACATTCTCTGAATGGGATATACTAAAATGAGAGACAAATTGTTCATCCAGGAAGAAAAGAAAAAAGAATGGGAATATTTGTATTTGTTCTCACATGGCCAAATTACTTTATTTTGAATAGCATGTGGTTACTTTGAATAGAGGAAATGTGGAATGAATGGATTAAAAAAATACTGCAATCCTGCGCAACTTTACTTGAAAGTAAGTCCTATTGTGTTCAATGGGATTTGCTCTTATGTAACTGTGCAGCCTCACAGTGTGATCCTAACTGTGTTCACTGAGAGGTAAGTTTCCATTGTGTTCCATGGTGCTTTTGTTGTTGCTGTGTACCTTCAATTCCTTTCCAACTTATGGTGACCCTAAGATGACCCTATCAAGAGGTTTTCTGGGGCTGAGAGAGTGTGATACACCAGAGGTCACCCTTTGGGTTTTCATGGCCCAGCAGGGAATCAAACCATGGTCGTGAAGACCATAGTCCAATGCCCAAACCACTACACCAAGCTGACATGGTGCTTACTGCCAGGTAATTTGGCATATGATTATAACCATACTGTGCAAAGCTATGCATGTCTAAAGAAAAGAAAAGGAAAGGAAAGGAAAAGAAAGGAAAGGAAAAAAAAGAAATAACCTCTGGTTGCTTAAATAGATCTTTCTCCCAGATAAATGTATAGAGGACTGAAGCCTAAATAGACAGATATATGCCTTCTGGATTTCAGGCCTTTCTGCACTACACTGTTATAGTGCTATTATTCCAGTTTCAACATCTTGTGGAATTCTGGAGTTTGCAGTTTCCTGAGGCCCAAGAGCTCTCTGGCTGAGAATTCTAAAGGCCCCTCCCTAAACTGCAAACCCCAGGATTCCAAAGGATGTTGAAAGTGGAACAATAGCACTATAACAGTGTAGGACAGAAAGACCCTTCCTGTCTAGGGACCTTACGGGACAGATTTCAATTGTGAGGCAAGAAGAATGGGGATTAATAGGGATTTCTGTTTGGTTACACGCTTTGTTTCACTATAGCCGGAGGATTTCCTAAAGCAAAATTCCCTCTTGTGTGTGGAGGATGGGGGGATTGGAGTGTCTTTAACAGTCTACTGTATGGGGGGGAACTATAAATATGCAAGAGGAGTTTTTTGAACCATACACCTTGTTTCTTCTTCTGTAAAGATGAATTCTTCTGTCAACCAATGGTCTCGGATTCCTTCAGTCCTTCTAGGATATGATGCTTTAGAGGAGGAAAAAAAATGCCAGGAAGAAATAAAACACAGCGTGTGTGGCCATTTCTGCGCTGCACTGTTATAGTGCTATTATCCCACTTCCAACATCCTGTGGAATTCTGGGGTCTGTAATTTACTGGGCTCTTTGGCTGAGAATTCTAAGGCTCTCCCTAAACTGAAAACCCCAGGATTCCACAGGATGTTGAAAGTGGAATAATAGCACTGTAACAGTGTAGTGTGGAAATGGCCTCCCTCTGTGAGGTGGTGGTAGCGGCGAGTTGCATCAGTCAATCTAAACATAGCGTGTACTAAAGAATCCCTCCATGTGGAAGAACCGTCCGTTCTTGCCGGATCCAATGTGAACGGAGGGAGAACCTGGGATCTGGAAAGCCCCCCTGCCTTTTCAGAGGGACGGGCAGCATCATTCCTCCAGCCTACGCGCGCCTCTGTTTCTCCACCCACTCGCCCCCGGAATAATAGGACGGTTTCTTCCAGCTATAATGGCTGCCTGGCCCGCTTCCCCCACTCCGGCTTGTGCAGCCTCAGCCTCCTGCGCCATTTTGAGCTTCTGCCCCCCCCATCCACAATCTCCCAAACTCCAGTCCCTCCCCCGGCTCTCTCTGTCTTCTTTCGGCCCTCAAACGCGAATTGAAACCCTCCCAAAATCCTGCCACGTTAAGGGAAACACCACTGACTTAGCAAACGCGTAATCTGATTTATTTGTGTGGATTCTCACCTCGCGCCCCTGATGCTTTTCTCTGCCCGCTTTCCGGGCGCAACAGTCTCTCCTTCTCCCACCCAAGGACCCACACCGGAGCCATTCGTCAAAAATCCAGTTTTTTTTCACCTTTTCTTAAAATGAGGGATGGGAAGGAAGGTCTCTCAAAGTGAGAGGCACTGAGTGAAGAGGCATCAATATACTAGAATTATTCATTCCTTACTGGTTTTTTTACTTCATCCTCCGAGTCTCGAAAGAAAGAGATAGAGGAAAACGAGCACATCTTTTATGTAGCCTATTGTTGCCTAGATCGGAGGGCTGAAGATGCTGCTCTGTATGGAAAACTGCCCCTTAGTTCTCCTCCTTTCCTTCTTAAAATTCTCCCTCCTTTGCCTCTATCTGTCCCTAATCTGGAGCCTCGCTTTTTTTCCAGGTAGTTGAAATTTCGCATAACTGACTCTTCTTTCCCCAGTGAAACTATCCCATAGTTTTCTTTAACCTCTGGAAATAAATAACTCCTAACAGTAAGATGAAGTAATCTCCCAACAATAAGATGGAAAAAATGAACTCGTTTTTAAATTCCTGCCAGTATTTCGCTGTTCCTTCCTCCTCTCTTTTTCCCTCTGTTCTTATTTATCATTATTCTCAATCATTATGGATACTTTAAACAAAGTTAGAGGTTTATATAAAAATAAATTAAAATCCTTCGTTCTCCTAACGTTTCTCACACTACCTTTTCTTTCATGTTTGCCCAAAATTTGTGCCTGTGTTATTCAAATATTTTGGTGATCTCGTTTTTTCTTCCTTTCTCACGGAAAAATAAGTGATTTTAATACAAATTTGTTTTTTTAAAAAAAGGATTCCAACCTGAGAAGTTTGGGGATATTATTTTTTTGTTACCAACATTTCAAAGGGTCTCTATTTCATTTCAAATAGGCAGGATTCACTGATAATAATATAATAAAATACTGTTTTAAAATAACCAGAAAATAGAATGATTTCATAATATATTTCAGTTTTGTAAGGCTTTAAAATGTTTATTTATATGCCTCCGAGGCAAGGATCCTTTCTCTTCTCTGGGAAAGACTTCAAATAGGAACAAAACCTTAATGAGTTTTGAAGAGAACACAACTGAATCACACTTTTTTTTAAAAGATGCATAAAAAACGGGTGTAGCATTTTAAGACTATAAAGCCATTTATTTAATCTATGAAAATAATGTACAATAAATAATTTGCATTTGACTATTAAAGCATTTAAATAAATAATCTACCTCTAAAACATTAAGGAAGGGGAAAAACCTCCAGTATTTTTAAAAATTCTTCCTCCTATTTTGTTTTAAAATTAAAAAAAAATCTAAATGTCTTGTTGGGCTTCCTGAGAAATTCGCTTTTTAAAAAAAGACATTTTTTTCCTTGTCTTGAAAATTTCTGACCTCAGCAGGGTGGGAACAGACATGGGGAAGGTCGGGCTGGTAGTTGTTTTGGTGTGTGTGTGTGTGTTTAAGAATCTTGGTCCCTAAAATATTTAGGTGTTCGGGAGGTTTCTCTTCTTAATCTGACAAATACCTCCGATCCCATTTTTATATCGTTAAAAGCTTGGCGCCAGCCGGCACTCAAATTCCCCGTGATGGAATACAAAATAAACGGAGATGGAAACACCTAAATTTTATCGAAACGTGGATGCCCTTTAAAACGTGACAGGATAGTTTAAAGGGATGCATCCACTGAACGCAGACACTTTTTTCCTCTATAGGATTTGTGGGGAAGTGAGGGGGCGAGGGCTAGAAGGGAGAGGGAGATAACCCTCGATTGAAACGGCTTAGTGGGGAGAGTTTGATGCGTGCGGACGGGCGTACATCATTCATAGGGGCCCATAGAAACCCAAGGCAGATCAGAAAGGGAGGTTGTGGGGACCCGTTTACTGGAAATTCAAATGCGGCAGATCGAGGGTACAGAGCGTGCTGGTAAAAAAGTCCAGATCTTCCACGGAGAAGCTGACAGGGCTGTCTAAGAAGCCCTGGAGGCTCGGAGAAAGCCCTCCCGAGGCGTGGGGGCTGGAATCCACCGAGAAGAGGCTCAGGTCTGGAGGCAACAAAGGGGGCTTTTGGCTTTCCAGGAAGGCATTGTCCGGGGAGGAAGAAGAAGAGGAGGAAGAGCGAGCGCCAGCTGTCCCATTTGGCGCCGCCTCGGGGGCCCCCTCGTCTGTGGGTGTCGGGTAACCAGCGGGGGCCCTCGACGGCTCGCTGCTGCCGCTGCCGCCGCCACCCCCGCCGGCTGGGTAAGGGGGACAAGGGAGCGCCAGGGGGTCCCCAAATGGAGAGCGGTTGGCCCCCTCCTCCTCGTTCTCCTCCTCCTCTCCCTCCTCCTCGTCTTCCTCATCTTCCTCCTCCTCCTCCTCTTCTTCCGCCACCTCCTCGCTGCCTTCGCGGTCCAAGCTGGCGTCCCCTCCCTCGGGGATTTCTTTGTGCTGCGTTTGCCGCTTGTGTTTCATCCGACGGTTCTGGAACCAGACCTTGACTTGCCTTTCCGTCAGGTCCAGCAAAGCCGCGATTTCCACCCGACGGGGCCGGCAGAGGTATTTGTTGAAGTGGAACTCCTTCTCCAGCTCCAGAAGCTGCGTGTTGGTGTAAGCCGTCCTCAGCCGTCGGGAACCGGTCCCGCTACTGGGGTCGAGGAAACCCTGCACGTCTTGAGGGAGAAAATAAAAAGCACAACGGCAACAACAACAACGGCGATGCAAACCTGAAGTAAAATGCAGCAAAGAGCCGTGATAGCGCTTTCTTTCTCTCTTTATCCGGGGAAAAATGGAGAAGGGGGTCCCTTAGGTCCCTTAGAATTATGGGAAAACTTTGCAAAGTTTGGGTCTGTCTGTTTGGGCTGTGAGGTGAACACACACACACACAGTGAAGATCTCTCACAAACTGAAGCTTTCTGAAATACCTACAAGTAGGGGATTAGGACAAAGCTAGCTCCAAATATTCCTCCTCTGGGCTCGGAGAGAGCTCCAGTCTGGAGAAGGCCTCCTAGGAAGGCAGGTGGCCTGACAGTTTTGTGAGGATACCACCACGTTAAAGGAAGACCGAGAGCCCACAAAACCCAGCATCCCCTCCTGGATTTCAAGAGAAGACGCCAGGCTGGCTTTTTTTTAAAGCTGTTCTCTGCCCTTAATCTCTTTTACTCAAGTCCTCTTCTTGGCTGCGCTCTTGTACGCGCCCTTAAGGAAGATCCCGTTTCATAGCTTAAATGTCAAAGCCACCCGGGCGAAGAAAGAGAAGCGGGAAGGAAATGGGGAAGAGAGAGGAAAACAGAGAGTTTTAGACTCGTTCTGAATCTCCGCCCTTTTACGGAGTTTCCTTGGGTGGAGGAGAAAGAGGCACAGAAAACAAGGAAACGAGCCCCCTGTCCTTCCCCCACTAAATTCGTGCGCCTAGGGCGACCTCGGGGAAGGAGGCGGATGTGGTAGGACAGAGAAAGGAAGAATCTCGGGACAGACTTGAAGGGCGTCGAAGAAATTGGTTATTTTGGAAAAGGTGTCTGTGGCTGTTCTCCCCGCCCCCTCCGTCCTTTCACTCCCTTCCTCATAATCCTGAAATAAAAGCACCTTATGCATGAAGTACATCACATCATCCCCACTCCTCCAAAAAAAGAAAAACGAAAAGAAAGAAAGGAAGAAGAAAAACCAAGCATAAGGTCGAAATATCTTGTTCTTCGCCGTTATCCTCTGAAAGTAAAGAACCCAAGAGCAGAGATAACGGCAGCAGAAAAGCCAGAGGTACCTTAGACGACAGGGCCATAAAGAAATGCAAAGGGAAGACGGGGAGAGGTTTATTTTTATTATGATTAAAGGATGGCGAAAAGGGAAAAAGGGAAAGGGAAAGGGAAAGGGAAAGGGAAAGGGGAGAAAAATACAAGGGGTTTATTTTGCCTTGAGCTGGGTTAGAAATGAGAGCCGTTAAAGGCAATTGCCCCCTTTCCCAGCAGTTAGCAGGTTTTAAATAGCAGGATTTGAGAAGGAGGCTTTTACCCCCTCTCCGCCCCGAACCCCCCAATTTTCCCCCTTCACCCCCTGAATGATATACCGACCTGCAGGAGAACCGGCGGCAGATCCAGGCAGAGGGGAAGGGAAGGAGGAGGGAGAAGCCGAGGCAGGGGCCGGGCTGGCTTTCTTGAAGCATTTCTTCTCCTTCATCCAGGGGAATTCGCCGGCCAGGGTCGAGGCAGGGGGCGGCGGCGGCGGGGGCGGCAGCGGCGGCGGCTGGAGCGCGGCTTTCTGGGCCTGGCCATGCCTCCGTCTCCTTTGGCTCCTTAGCGTGGGCTGGCTGCCGCTGCTACTGCCGTTGCTGCTGCTGGAACAAGGATCCGAGCCGAGGAGGGTTTGCTCCGAAGGAGGAGGAATTAACGTCGGTGGCTCCTTGATTGATGAAGTTTGAAATGTCTCCAGGACAGCGGGAAGGGACGTCAGACACTCCGCTAGCGATGGCTGGCTGTTTATGAAGCCTATCTCCCTCTCAAATTCAAAATTCATGGCTTTTTCCAGAGGCCCAGTGCAAAAGGGAGGGGGCATGCGGGGGGGGAGAAAGAGAGAGAGAGAGAGAGAAATGCGGACGGGTAAGGAGCGATGGATTTTGAAAGCTCTTCCAATATTTTATATCTCCTTAGTATTAATATTATTTGCCGTCTCCTTCCCCTGCCCCCCCTTTTCAAAAAAAAATTCTTATATTGCAGATAATACAGGCGCATGGGGACCTTGCTCTATTAAACTGACGAGCAGGGATAAATTGCAGCCAATTTCTGGTCACGTGCCCTGGCTGGCCCAATAGGAGGGCCAGTCTGGTTGAAAACAGAAGGTTTGTTTTTCATGTAATGGCATAATAATAATAATAATAATAATAATAATAATAATAATAATAATAATAATAATAATAGCAATAGCTTCTGGAGAACCTCTGGCAGTCAATGGTGTTCTCTTGCTTAGATAGGCTGAGTCCTAAGGAAAATGCAAAGGAAAGGTTGAGCAAGGAGAGCTGGAAAGTCTGGTGGTGGCTGGCTGGAGTTTGCCTTTTTCGCGTCTGTCCCATGGGGACAGACAGACTGATCTTAGCCCCAGTTCCCAGGAGAGATCAATTAGGACAGAAGGAAACCCATCTCGTTTGTCCCAAAGGACAAGCGACAGAGTTCAGGGATGACTGAAGAGGACATCTCCCTGGTAGAGTCAGAGAGCTTTGGGCTGGCAGCCAACCCCACTGAAACCTAACCTAAGAAAACCAAAGGGAGCAGCCCGCTTAAACTTGTTTGGATTTTCAGGGTTGTTTTTTTTTTTAAGTTATAAACTCAGCTGGGACCTGCAGGTCAGTATGAAAAAAGGCATTACAAAAAGCTTTTCTCTTCGTTATCCTTTTCTAGACCTTCTTAGGATCAGTTGGAATGTTAGAAATCATTTCGAAAAACAGGGCTGGTTCTTGCTGTGACTCATCAAAGCTGAGGTTTTCTCTTTAAGTTTCCCTTAGAGGCAGAAGAACAAAAGTAAAGTAATATCTCCACGCACCCCAACACCCAGGATGTACACCGGGCATCCTCAAACAGATTTTAACCATGTATTTCATGAGGGAAGTTCATAAGATGTATCCAAGAATACTTCCAGGCCCTTAAAAAAAGTTGTACACAAAATGAGAGAAAGAGCGAAGCTGAGGGGGGAGAGAGGGAGAGCCAGAGAGAAGCGATCAATCTTTTCTCACCAAAGACTTCTGACAGCTCTGCCTTTGCTAATATCCTAAAGAATTTGGACCTTCCTCAAAATTCCTAAAAGAAGTTCTTCTTTCTTCGGAGATTTGGAAGCAAAGGTACTAAATACAACTTCTGGGAGACTGGAGGAGAAAAAGTGAGATAAAAAACAAATCGAAAAGGAAATTGAGGCTTTGTTTATCCTAGCTCCATTTATCTCCTTCCACAGACCTATTAGAGGCAAGAAAGTGGGGCTGGGGAAATTCACTGAGGAATGGCGCAAAGCTTAGAAACTTTTGTGAGCTGAAACATCCGTGTGGGTGGCATCAAAGAGAAGCCCTAAATATGGAGAAGGAGGTTTGGAATTGGGAAAGAAAGTGTTCCCAGAATCCATGTAGATTCAGGATAGGCTCTGAAATTCCTAGTATTGCTACGGCCACTGCTAATAGTAGTAGTTTCATTATTACTACCAACCACAACAACCTTCTAATATTTCTGAAGGGTGTTCTGTTCTGCAATCAAGAATCTGACATTAAGAGGTGCTTGCAAAGTGCTTTATTAAAACCTTGTTTTTTCTGTTATTAGATAGTATTTCTATGTGTTTATATTTTTTGGTAGTGAACCTAGCGGGGTGAACACTGTGAAGCTGTTAACTGATATATGCTAATTTAAGCACAGACATGGGCCATGATTCAGGCAGTGTTGTCTGGTTATAAAGTTCCATTGATTTTAGTGAGGGAATCCAGCACTGATCCCTCTTCTTGAAATAGATGAGGCTTGAAAACCAGGAGATTAGCTGGGATTTTATTTTCATTTGGTATCCCTTTCCCTACACTCTAGAACATTGCCAGCATTGATGAATCCTCACTGTAAAAAATGGGTACAGAGACAGGTTCATTCTACCATTGCTGCTGCAGCTTTACTGATAAAATAATTGTTTCATTTTGGACCATGTGTATAGAAAGAGATATTTTTAAAACTTTTGTGCAAGATTACTTTGATTACTATGAGTACAAGTGCACAGTAAAGCACTTCCCAAAGTGGCATCTCAGATGTATTGAACTACAGCTCCCTTCTTTCTCAGAGGGCCTGGGCATCTGTGACCTGTATTTAATGGTAGGAGTAAAAAGTACAGCACACTTGGAAACCACAAGGCTGGAGAAAGTTACCATAATGCTATAATAATATGCTATGGGTTTTTGTAATTGTAGTGATGGCTTGGTCTACATCTGTAAAACTTTAGTATTCTTTTCTAGTCTTGGAGATTAAAAAAAAAAGTAAAGAGTGAAAATAGTTTGAAGCAAAGGCAAAAAAAGGAAAATGAATGTTGGTACCCATACTAGTTTACAGGAAGACTGGGACTGGTTGGAATAATATAAGAACTGAGACAGACTGTTTGAAATTCAATTGTTTTTGAATGCTTGACCAAAGTTTGGACAAGTTGCTTTCCTTGGCCATGCTGGTAGTCCAAAATGTAACTTTTCCAAGCTCTGGTTAGTCCCACACAGTATCCCCTAGCATCCCACCCTCAATTCCACTTTCAGCCCAAGAACAGATTTCCACAGGAAACTTGTTTATCTTATCAAATTTCATTGGGCTGACTTTCTACTACTAATCCTCCAACCCTATCAATCTCTTACTTTGTTTAAAGGCCTTACATGTTTTTGTGTACACATGGTTCATCCTCAGTGACACTGCATAATAGATTTTGTAGTCTTAAGACTGTGTAAATTGTTGTAAGATTAAATGCATGGATGTTTCAGACATGGTTATGTGGTTTGGCACAAGGTGCTTAAAATATCACAAACATTTGCTCCTTGAATTTGTCGGTCTTCTGAATAAATATGGAAATTGTTTTGGGGATAAATGTTTTATTTGTCAAGTTTTTTTAAAAAAAAGTACAAATATTGAGAGGTACTGATGACTTGGCTGGGAAATATTGGGTTATCATGAGCAAGAAGATATTGGCTGCAAGAGTAAATAATGCAGATTTGTAAGGTGGGTTCACTGGAACTATCAGACTCTGGAATGATTGTCACTTTTGGGGTTATGCAGAAGAGAGGGAGAAACAGAAATTCAATCTGAATTCTACCACATCTCTTACATTTCAGGGAATTTTAGCCCATGGTTTGCAATTGATGCTGATTTTGGTCCCCTGATTTTCTGTGGAGTCCACAGTCCCTTTGCAGACTGTTATATGTTGCTGGAAGGTGAACTGTTTTTTCACACTCAAAAACAGAGACTTGTTAGGACCTAGTGACAAATTAGCCCTCCTTTAAACTGGATTCATTGTAAAATTTAAGATGTAATCTGTACCTACTTAATTGGAAGTAAATCCTGATGAACTGACTCACTTTGATGCCTAAGATCTCATTGTTAAAGAGTAATTTGCAACCATTCAAAACAAGAAAAAAAAGTTCCATATTTGATACATTCCCAGGCCAAATGCATCTGGAGAACAAGGTAATATCATAACGAAAACATGGAAGAATTTAAGTGGGAGAGGGGGAAGTGCTTAGATTCACATCAGATACTGAATGCACAAAAACTAGATCAAACTGATTTTAGTAGGCATTCAGTCATGCTGGCAGTGGAACTACTATAACCTAAAGAGCTTGACTGTATTATGTTTCTATGAGATTTATTTATGACATTGGTGCACAAGGAACTGAGCTTTCGACTGGTATTACACTAACTTATTAGAAGAATTTTTTTTCCACACAGGTCTGAATAACATAGTGGCCATTTTTTTGTTCAGTCATATCATCCATAAAATCATAATCAGGAAAATGGTAGGAGGAGGTAGCAGCATTACATTCTTGAGTATTGTTGTTTGATCAGATCCCAATCAAAGTTTCCATGCTCGTATGCTTTTAAATTATAGCTTCACAGCATATTAGATTACTTCTTGCATGGATGAGCATAACCCAGCTACAGTAATGGACACAGGGGAAAGGGTGCTTCAGGTTTTGTGTTTTTTAAAAACATTATTTATGATTGCAGGAAGGCTGTAATTATCAATGGAATTTAATATACCAAACCAAATCAAATATACAGCAAAATTAAAATAATATTTCTTGCGAAGCCCTCTGGCCTGAAGTGCATGCATATCTGTGGATGCAATCTATTTCCCCTGCTTCTCCATTAATTAAAGACAGGGCCAAAGACCAACACGGCTGTTCCAAGGACAAGTTTTAAAGCAAGGGGAATGTACATTGCATATGTATCACAATCCGCAATCTCCATTTCCTCCAAAGAAAAATCTATTAAAGGAGATGAATCTGCACAGAAGTTAGTTGACTGCAGATTATGATCAAAATGCAATTCACTTATAGAAGACTACAGCAACTACTTACAACAGATAGCTGTGGTGTTAGGACAATATTTGGAACCCTTTCTCAGAAACATCAGTCCAAGAACAATTATGCCCGTGAAGTCCTATAGACCTCAGTAAGTAGCTTATAAACTGACACCAGTCTGTAGTATGTTATATATATGATATGATAATCTTTGCATTGTGGATCTAGTCCTGTGTGGCATGAGTCATGTACTCAGTGAAAAAGAGACCTGAAAGTGACTAGTAGCCTTATGCATTCCTGCATAAGTAGTCCATACATGCCCATCTTCCATGAACACATTTGCCATGTGAGTTAACCCATTCTCATGCAAACCAAATGTGTCAGAAATTGGTGATAATGCTACATGTGAACTGGCTGGCTCACATGAAAGGCACATTTATATTTGATGGTGTACATCTGCTTGCAAGGGCAAACATTTTACCCATGCCCCCAGAACATCTAATTTTGTACAAAAACATATGATCTGAGCCAGTGACTTGGCTCTTTCCCACAGTGATGACACTGGTCTTCTGGAGAAGGTAATACATAATTCAAAAGAACCACAGCATTCAGACAACCCAGATAGTTCCATCTCATAGTCATTACCTCTGTGGCATATGAGCATGACACACAGAAAGTACATCCTGTTCTGAAGTGGTAACATTTAGATCAGGCTTCTGCCCAGAGCCTGGACAAGTTACTTTTTTTTAGACTACAACTCACAGAATCTCCCAGCCAGCTTAACCACTAACCATGCCATAACTTTTTCCAAACTCCTACTTTATGACTCAGAGGAGGTGCAGCTCACATTTAACATTGGATTTCAGGTAGCAGAAAGTTGGGGGAGGAGGGGAAATCCCTTGTGAAGTTTAGAGAGATATTCTCCGCCAGGTAATAAGGAAAGCCAAGCTGGATGAGACCAAATGCCTGTCTGGTCTGGCATCCTGTTTCCCACAGTGACTGACCAGATGACCGTGGGAAGCCCATATGCAGGAAATGAAAGCAATCATTATGTTGTTGCCCAGCAACTGGTATTCAGAGGCATGTTGCCTCTGATCCTGGAGGTAAATGTTACCTCCAGCCTTAGCAATGCTAAGAATACTCTGCTAGGTGGTTAGTGAGTTCCTTATGCTGGGTGATCCTACTATCATTTGGTTGAAACTTGTCATGACGTGAAGAATCCAGTACATTTTCCTTATGCCTTAAGATGTTAATTACGTGAGACTATCTGTATCCACCAAAGAACAGTGGGAGCATCCTACAGAAGAAAGGCCAGCCCAAGACATTTCACTGTCTGAGGCAGAATTATCCCAAAGCACCCTGACTCATCTACCCAAGACAAGGCATACTATACCCAAAATCAATAGCAAATCTCCCCTATCCTCCTCTTGCCACCTCAAAAGTAAATAGAAGTATCACCATTTAAGTAATTGATATATTGATGTCCGTTCATGGCACCACAAATCTACAGTCTGAAACAGATGCCGTGTTCTCCCTAATGGTAGGGCTGGCCCTGCACACAAGGGTCTTAGTGGAAAGTGTCATTACCTGTACTTGCCCCTTCTTATAAATGAAGAAATGATTTACTGTTATTTTTCTGGTATAAAAGGTACAACCAGCTAGCTAGATCACCATGACAAATTCTGAAAAATTAGGGTCATAGCTGCTGCAAAAAGCAGTGTGATTTCTGCATTCTTAAATCCTCATATTGCCTATATTTGAGAAAGACATTTCAGCCCGAAATAGAACCCCACAACAACAACAACATCCCCAGGAAATATGGGAAGAAATGCTGTTTCTTAGTGTAGACTGGTGTAGCTGAAGTGGGAAGGTAGAAAGCTGTCTAATGCTGGGTGAGTCCATCTAGCCAGGTATTCTGAACTCTCACTGGCCACAATGACAGTCCAAGATTTCAAGAAATATTTCTTTCTAGCTCTTCCTGGCATTCCCTGCTAGTCTCCCCTACCCAAGTACTAATCTAGCTTCCAAAACAGGTGTGTTCATGTTCTGGTATGTGCAGTAAGGCAAAGGATATGAAAGGCCCTGAGTGAGGGGCACTGTTGGTGTCCCCCATCTCCAGTTCAGCTGCTTCTTTTGCTTTGTTACCAGGTTCTGAGGCTTGTGCAGAACTACAAACCAAGCAAAGAAAAAAATGCATCCTGCTGATGTTTATTTAGGGGAAGGATGGACAATTTGCAGTTTAGTTGGGCTGCAATACCCATCATCCCACAACAGTATAACCAAGGGTGAGGGATGGTACAAGCAATAACGCAACAAGGTTGCCCACACACCTATGAGTTGTTCGCCACAGACTGAAGAGAACAGGACAGTAAACTGGACATTGAAAGAGGTCCATACTATAAATGCTATTGATTGGATGCTTCTTTTCATACTTGGTCCTCAAACAACCAGCCAGACTTGGAAAAACTTGGAAGATGTTTACCGTCTCATTCCTCATGTCATAGTTCACAGCAGACTTTGCACCCAAGGGCCTAAAGCAGGAGTGGGAGCCACATGGCCCTTCAGATGTTATTGGACAGCAACTCCTGGCAGTCCTAGCCAGTGTGGCCAATGGTAAGGAGTGCTGGGAGATAAACTCCAAAAACACTGGGAGTGCTACACATTTCCTTTGACCTGAAGTCATTGTAAGGCCCAAATACAATAGATTCATCAAACTTAAGAAGTCAACCCACAGGCAACTTCCTTTGATTCAACAAGTTTACCCTTGCTGAGAGAGCTGGTGTGGTTGAGTGCTGGACTCCTGGAGACAGTACACTTTCTGCACTAGATTGTTATAGTGCATTTATTCCACTTTCAACATCCTATGGAATCGTAGGGTTTGCAGTTTAGGGAGGGGCCTGAAAGGGGCCTGAAAGGTCCCTCCCTAAACTGAAAACCTCAGGATTCCATAGGATGTTGAAAGTGGAATAACAGCACTATAACAGTGGATGGCCCAGGATTCCAATTTCTGCTGAGCTGTGGAAACCCACTGAGTTCCCCAGGCCAAGTCACCCAGTCTCTGCCATAGAGAAAGGCGATGGGAAACTTGAATAAACCTTGCCAAGAAAATCCCCATGATAGGATCATCATAACCAAGAGACGACTGCAAGGCAAGGTAACAACAGCAACTCTGGCTGAGGCTAAGAACTGGACTTAGGCCAAGAAACACAGACCTATCAAGCCTGCTAGGACCCTTTCAGCTGGGTGTCTGAGGAAAGCCAACACTTTGCCCACACCTAACTCTGGCCAGCCTGGAATCAACTGCAAAGGCTAATGAAGGGATGAGGAAGAGAAAGAGGAGCAGGAGAAAGAAAGGCATTGGCCTGTGTTTACACTCAGCAAAGTGATTGCACTGACAGAGTAAGAGGGCCTGTCGGTATTGGTAGCGGTGGCATTAGCAACCGAGGGGAAGGAATTCCTCCTCCTCGTGTTTCTCCAAGTCCCTAAAGCGAACCTATCCGGGCTTTTTTGGACAAGATTTGTTCAGGCGAGGGTTGCCTTTGCCTTCCTCTAGCAGGGGTAGAAAGAGCAGCAGGACTTCGGGCTTGGTGAGGCGCATCTTTCCCCGGGCGGAGTGAAGCCAGCCCTCCATCCCGAGCTCTTTCTCCAAAGCTTCTCATTTCTCCGGGACTCCTTTCCCCTCCAAGCCCTTATAAAACACCACGTTCTAATTTGATAGATCCTTCGCAGTCGGTCCCAACATCATAAAACTTTTATGGAAAGGCGCTGCCTGGTTGTTTTTGGGTTTTTTTTTTTTTTTTTTAAGTTTTCTTAAGGCTCGGGAGGCATACAGTTTCAGTGAGCGGAGACTTTCTCTGTCTCCATGTCGTAGAAACCCCTTCCCCTCCCCCGGCCCACTCTCCGCAGCGCCTCAGCATCTGTCTCCCACCCCTTTCTTGTTTTATTTAGTGATTTAATTTCACCATCAGTTCTTTCTCCGCACCCCCCTCCCGTGCCCAACCTCTTAATTTCACCAAGAAAGCCCCGTGTGCCTTTTGTTATGATTAATCATTTTCCTTTGTTTTCATTTTAGGCCCAATGGCTGGTTCGTCTGGACGGCACGTGATCGCCCTGCTTTGTATCCGCCGAAGATGAGGGGTAATTTTAATTGGCGTGAGACTGATTTCGAACCAGATTTTCAAAAGCGGAAGGGAAGGAGGGGGAGGCGGAGGATCGGGGAGGAGGAACGAAGAAGCCCTTAGCGATTAACTTTTAAAGTCAATGCAGTCCGCTAGGGAAAGTGTTTTTTTAAATTATTATTATTTTATAAAGCTGTAAAATGAAGCAACGACAGTCATAACCAAAGAGGTAAACGGGAGAGAATGAAATTAAATGCCTTTCTCGTTATTGTGGGCTGGGGGGAGACAAGAGCCGGAAAGGGGGTAGGGTTTTTGGTTTTGCTCTCTTCTCCCTCCTCACATTTTGACTTCTGCCCCAAAGCCTCCCCTCCCGTTCAGTTATTCCGATGCGACCAATGGGACCAGAGCAAATTAAGAACAAAAAAAGTTTATTCAAGAATTGTTCAACAGACAACTCTCTTAAGCAAAGAAATCAAACTGCCTACTGTAAAGAGCAAAGGAAGACGCTTTTAAAAAAAATATATAAGAGGAGGAGAGAAGGAACAGGAGGAGAAGAAAGAGGTGTTTGGGGCTGGGAGGGACTTCACTAGTTCTTCTAACTGAGGACTATACAATTACACCCTGGCTCTGATTTCATGCCTCCAGTAGAACTAAACACATCTTTTTTTTTTTTTAATACGAAGGTAACTACTGGATTTTCCCCTAAATTACAATAACTAAAAAAAAGAAAGAAAAGAGGAAAAGGAAAGAAAAGCTGGTTGTACAATGACAAAGCGAAACACCATTTTCCTTTATAACAAGTAAATACTAAAAAAAGTACATTTTCCCCCTTATAAATACATATATGTTGGGATAAATAATACAAAAAAAACAACGAAAGAAAAAATAGTTTAAAACTGGCTATAACCAATAAATATAATATATTTATATATATATTTATATATATGAATGTTCACCGGAACACAGCACGCTCCCATTGAAAGACTCCTCCAATGGGTTTGACCTTCAAAAGTTGGCATATATACCCATTAAATGTAAACTCTAAGTGCAAGAAGGATGTCAGACCAAAGAAGAGGCGGTGGGTAAATATGGCCTTCCCTCCCCCTAAAAGGGCCATTCACTTCCGCTTCCGTTTGGAAAGACATCACAGTTTTCTGTTCAAATATACCCTGTTTTCACGTTCAAGAGAGGAAGAGATGCAAACAAGCGCAAGACGCCTTTAGCCTTGAGACTCCCCCGAAACGAACCCTTTTTTTAAAAAAAGAGGCGAGGCAGCCCCCTCACAAGGAAGAAGGGGGGTCTCCTACGTTTCTTCTTCATGGTGGACCCTGGTTCCTTCTGTAAAATCTTTTTATTTTTAAAGAGCAAGTCCAGTTTTCCTGAAGAAATTAATAGATAAAAGGGCTCAATTCTCTCCCTTCCCCAAATCAGATGGGTAGGGGAAGGAAATTTGGGCAAGAATAGGGCAGAGAACATACAGCCCCAAAAGTTATATATTTTCAAATAATGGAATTGTAGAGACGGGGCGGGGGAGGAAATGGGATCGAGAGGAACCCGATTTAGGAGTGACAAGTCAACAGCTTGGCCATGGCTGGAAGAGGTGGAACCACAGGACTTCGTGTCCTAGAATCTTAGAGTCTGAAAGCTCTCCTGAAAGATCGTGAACATGCCTCTAGGTTTTTCTCCCCCCGCATAATATCTTTTTTTTTTTTTTACTAAAACTTTTGGAGTCTGAACAATTCGTTGTACAGATTTGGGCTTGGGACAACACTTAATACTCCGTTTATTCACGATCCCTGTCCACATTTTCGAGTGCATGTTTTGTGTTTTTATGTCCTTGCCCCTTTAAAAAAAAAAAAAAAAGGATAATATTATATTCTTCGACTTTAGGTCTTTTTTTGGAAATTAAAATAACAGTTTTTAAACGTTCAAAAACATTTATGTCGAAATCCCAGGAGAAAGGGTTAAATGCAAATTTTGCAAATGATTGATTGGCCATGAATGAATAGTTAACTCATTTGTTAGATTATCAAAAAGGATTTTAGAAGGAGTTGAAATTCATTTGCAGAGCCCTCCCCCCACCTCATTTATGTTCCTTGTTCTTAGTGGGCTGGGCTTGGCTGAGGGAAATGGGAGTAACTCCACTGAATGGACCTAGATTTTGAATAAGGGGTTTGTGTTATGACCGATATCTGTGTGAGAACCTGATTGTCCCTAAACATCTAGGTAGTCTTCTGCAATTGTAAACATGGTATTACTTAGGGCACACAGTCCATTGAAAAATAACTTGCCCTTAGACTTGGGGCAGCAGCGAAGTAAGATCAGTTAGGTGTTCTGCAGCGCCAGCTCCACTGAAGTGAATGGTGACTGCATTTCTGTCTGGATTATGCCCATCGTCAAAACTTCAAAAGGCCTACTAGCTCTTAATCGCCAGTAAGAGCGCTGAAGTTTGGACAAATCTGTAGGACGCTGCATGCTATCCAGGTTTACTTAGGTGTAAGTCCCATCATTTTCAATGGGGCTTGCTCCTAGGACAAATATGCCTCCCATAGTAGGTTTAATCCACAGAGTCTTTAAAGAAAGGAGCTGTCAGATCAAAACACGTTGTTTTGCCAATCTGTGGTTCTTATAGCGCACACAGACACTAATCATTTGACTCTTAATAAAGAGTCAAGATCTCCAGGTCGAGATCTCCGGCGCACCTTGTGATCAAACCAGTGGTCTCTAAGAAGAGCGAGGAATACATCAGTCTTTCTCCACTTCTGGGCTAAGGGTGATTACCGGTCTTTGCTGGCAAACCTGACCATGTTGCCCTACAGTACTGTCTGGGCTGGGAAGGTGGGGAGGGCGTTTGCAACTTTGGCTACAACCTTTGAAACAAAACAGAAGGAAAAAGAATCCTTACGGTCTCTAGTTTGAACATAAACCTGACTGTTCCCAGTGTAACTTCTTTCTAGCTTAAGAGAAAGATTTTCTGGGAAACAATTGGGGCGGGGGGAGAGTTCTCAACGTACACAAGATTAGGCAGAACCAGGCAGGAGAATGAGTCCTTCCAGCTTTTGAGTTTTGTCACTCTCAACTTCCTGTAGGGAACTGCACTTTAAAAAAAATCTTCCTTGTTTAGGAAATACATACTCCCTGCATGCAGGAAGATAGCACATTAGAAGTATATGCTCTTTTCCCACACTCTGGACTTCGTTCTGATTTTTTAAAAAAGGGGGAAATAAAATACGTTCACACCTGAAATCTCAAACGATACAGATTAGAATTCTATCACTTCTGTCTCTCATTTTGTTCTGTCTTGAAGTGTTGGGTGACCATAAATGCGTATAACTTTCTGGGAGTGGGACGTGTTTAGGACTGCCTCTAACACAATAAGATTACAAAGTAGAAAAGAAGATTCCTACAAGGGGCCAAGAAACCTTATTGACTTCCCTGCTCCACCTATTCAGTTTAAGAGGAAGAGCAAAACTAAGCCCTCATTAATTAAGCCTCCTTTTAAACCCTTCAGATGGCTGGGAGCAAATGTTCCCAACCTTTGGTAGCCCAGATATTTGCAACTTTAACTCTCATAATCCCTAACCATTGGGCATACTTGCTGGGGCTCCTTGGAGCTGAAATCTCAACATCTGAAGGATCCAAAGTGAGAAGTACTGCAGTTAAGTGGCAGTCTAGTGATCACACTGGATTATTTTAAACCACGGCTTTCTAGGGAACAGCCACACTGTTCTTTATTTAATGTCAGGGCTCCCTGGTAAAATATGGAAATGGAGTTGTGCTGTGAGCATGTGCAGAGGGCACTTGGTTCCCTGTAGAGGAAACGCAAGTGGCTCTTACAGTTGGAGAGGCTGGGATTAGTAGAAAAGCTTTCTAGTCAAATGTCTTGATTGCCAGGCAGGCTAAATCCTCTACATCTCCTTTTTGCCCTCACCTATGTCTAATCCCTTCTGCTGGTGCAAGGGGGAGGTCGTGAATGGGGAGGGGAGAGGAGCGATGGTAACGACCGAAAGCAATAGGACTTGATCCAGGTAGCATCGGTATTTTGAAAAAAAAAATCGGGGTAGTTTTCTCCACTCACCCCTGAGATACAGTGGACCAGAACTCCCAGCATCCCCAGGCAGCATGGACCCGCTATCTGGGGCTGAGGGGTGTTGCAATCCAACACATGGGGAGCAGGCTGGGGGAAGACTGGTCTGAAAGATTTTTAAAGGCGTTTCAACACAAAAGTTGCTATTGTCGCTGTCATTTTCAAAGGAAGATCCCACCAACACTTCAACACAACCCACCAACGGGCCCCAACCAGCCCATCCCCACCCACTCGGCCCTCCCCGTCCCCAAGCTCAGCCCAAGCCCTCTTCCAGGAACCTCCCCACCCCATCCCACCCCCTTTAAGTCTGTCCTGCTCCTCATCACAGATGGGTCAACTTGGGCGCCTCTTGGATTCTACCCTGAGTAGAAGCGTGGTGGCTGGAAAGGTCTGTGTAGGTTGGGTGGGACTCGCAAGGTCCGTGGTGCTGGTTGGGGCCCATCTGCGGGCCCCCGTTGTACTCCATGCTGGGGGGCTGGTGGTGCTGGAGGGGGTTCAGCCCGTAAAGCGAAGGGCCCGAGTTGGGCAGAGAGTCCACGTAGTTGCCGCCCACATACACCGGGCTGCCTTGGATATTCGGGGGGCCGTAGCCGCCCCCTCCTGCCCCGCCGCCCCCTCCTCCCCCTGCTCCTCCTCCGTTACCCTGTAAGATGTGGGGATCGTACTCGGGGGCCGTGTTGGCGTACTTCTGCTGGCCCGGGCAGCCTTTGATGGGGTTTTGGTAGGCTGTGGGCATGGCGTAGGCGTTCTGGTGGGGTTTATTGAAGGATGGCGGAGATGGGGCGTCGTAGTTTGAAGTCATGGGGTGCAGGGCGTTCAGGAAGCCCGCGGTGGATTGCATGGCTTGGGGAGGGCTGCCAGTCGGGGAAGGGCCCCCCGAGGAAGACCCCAAGCCTTTCGACTTCTGATCCTTTTTGTACTTCATCCTCCGGTTCTGGAACCAGATCTTGATCTGCCGCTCGCTGAGGTTCAAGAGGTTGGCCATCTCCACCCGGCGGGGCCGGCACAGGTAGCGGTTGAAGTGGAACTCTTTCTCCAGCTCGACCAACTGGGCGCTGGTGTAAGCCGTGCGGGCCCGCTTGGAAGCCGACGACGAGGAGGAGGAGGAGGACGAGCCCGGAGGGCTTTTCTCGCCGCTGCAGCTTTCTGGAAAGGGAGGTCGGGAAATGAAATCAAAGATAATTACTTACATGCAGAAAATTGAATGCACAGGCCTCTTAATAAATCCTCCAACAGGCGAGAAGACTTCAGCCTCCCCTCCTTCTCCTCCAGTCCTCACTCCATAATCATGTCATTTATTAAGAGTTCTGTTCTCCGAAGCTGCCCCCTCGCTTTATGAAAATTTGATCATGTCATGCAGAAAAGGAATCCAGGGCTATTTATTTGGGAGTCGATTATTTTGAAACAGACCCTTTCAAAGGAAATTACGTCTGGCAAGTGGGCAGTGTTTGGAAAGCAAAATTAATCAGGCCCTCGTGTGGCAGACCTGCAGTGTCAGTAACTTTGATACCCTGCAAGGAGCCTGCAAAAGCATGCACATGGCTGGACATGTGTGTGTAACATCTAGATCTGACCGTTCAATGGACAAGTCACCAGTCCATAAAGGATTTTCACTCGCTTATTCACGCACACACACAGAGGACTTACTGGAAGTACTATGCAATAGAAAATTCTCCCTTCCACTTTTGTCATTTCAGTGAAGACATGCTCAGGAGAACTCCTATAGGCTTGTGTCCCAAGTATTCCTATAATTCACTGTAAATTCATATGGATGGATGGATGGATGGATGGATGGATGATAGCCCCCAGATACACACACGCAAAATTAATTCTGATGCTCAGTTCCATACACGCAAGATTTGTTTACAAATAAAGGAAGCTGTTCTCACTAGGACAACACAGCCCAGAGCATGGATGAGGACTGTGTAGGCATTCAGATGTTGTTGGACAACACCTCCCATCATCCTTCACCACTGGTTGGAGCTGATGAGAGTTGTAGTCCCCAATTGTCTGTGGGGCCATGTGGTTCACTCCAGGTCTGATTGCTTCATAAGCCTGAATCATGATGCAAATAGCTGGCTGCAGCTTTGATTCACACTTCTGAATTGAATTTTGGGGTGGGGTCAAATTTGGGATTCACATTTCAATGTTCAGTGAAATATTCCATTCATTTGGCACATTTCATGCAGCAGTGTATGCAGGCTGTTGTTGTTGTGTGCCTTCAAGTCATTTCTGACTTAACAAAGTTCCTATGGCAAACCTATCATGGGTTTTCTAGGCAACATCTGGTCAGAAGTGATTTGCCATTGCCTTGCTCTGACCTAGAGAGAGTGTGACTTGCTCAAGGTCACTCCTTTGGCTTCCATTGCCCAAGAGGGGATTCAATCTCTGTACTCTCAGAGTCTTAGGCCATTTCTGCGCTGGACTGTTATAGTGCTATTATTCCACTTTCAACATCCTATGGAATCCCGGGGTTTGCAGTTTAGGTAGGGGTGCTTAGAATTTTCAGCCAGGGAGCTGTTTGGCCTCAGTCAACTACAAACCCCAGAATTCCACAGGATGTTGAAAGTGGAATAATAGCACTATAACAGTCCAGTGTGGGAAAGGCCTGAGTCCAACATTCAGATCACTATGCTACACTGTTGCCAAATGATACAAATTGTGTGTCCAGATTGCATTTAAGGGGGTACACACCTTTCATGAGAACAAGTGATGGCAAATCCATTTGTACTGAAAATGAACTCGGATAGCCCACTTTGAAAGAGGCCTGGTGATTTCAAAGGAGCATATTCCAGAACCAGAGCTATATTCTGTGGAGCAGAACTTGGAAAACTTACTTTTTGGATGGACCCCCAGAACTCTCCAGTCACCTTGGCCGCTTTCCTAAGCTCAGATCTTGGGCATACTTACAAGTAAGTTCCAGTGAAGTTACCTACACTTACTTTCTAGTAAATCTGTACTAAGAAAAGAACCCAGAACCACTGATATCTGTGACTGTTGCAGGCTTTTGCCTCATGCATGATCTTTGATTCTTAATCATTATATGCCATAGACATGAGCATAAATCTTTTTTAAACAAATAAGTGCTAGATTACTAGGCTGTTCATGGACAAAACTCATTTTGCCCACAATAACAGGGAGAGATTGTTTAACAATCTGTGCAAGTAATCAGTTGATCTGTATCTGTTATTAGTGAGCATCCATGCTAAACCAATGGCTTACAAAATGGAATGCAGCACACATCTCAGGGTTTTGATGGAAACACATATGACAGATGTAAAAGACACAGAGAGAAAGAATGAGAGAGAAGAGAGAGGGGGGGTGGGAGAGATTGCCCTGAATCCTATCAATAGTCCAAACTGAAGTAAAGCCACTGAATTAATAGATGAATGAGTCAACACTTGGGTAAACTCTCTTGACTCACTCAATGGATTTGCTCTAGGTGGAACTACCAATAAGCTGGAGAGTTCCATTGAGCCTGATCTGAGTAAGGTTTACTCTACCTTTTACATACTAAGTGAGGAACCAGGTAGCAGACTGTGGTGTTAGAAGAAGCACCAATTCAGATTGACACTCAGGGTTCACTAGGCAAGAACAACAATTAAAAAAACAAAAACAAAAAACCTTCCAGCTAGAAGACAGAGAGGTTTTTTCCTCCATCTGTTATGTCATTGCAGGAAGATTCAAAATTATGTTTTCTGATCAGGGGGAGCATTCCAAAACAGCACTCCCACCCATTGCCTAAAGTGATCCACTCTACACCTCATTTTAACCTATAGCTGGACTTTTCCTGTGTTGTCCTCCAGCTGGCACCCATGCAAGGCAGTGTGGCATCAAAGACAAGCGCATTCAGCCACAGCCTCAAGCTCACTGAAACTCAGGGATAAAATCTGGGTGGAGTAGGGACTACCCTCACCCTGAATAGCTTTTAATATATGGCTGATCAATCATCCTCCAATCCCTATCCTCTTTGGAGAAGGTGGTGGTCTGATTTTATTACAGTTGGAAGCATGGGGCAGAAAACAAAAGAAATTTCTGTGTCCTCTTTTTCACTTTCCTTTGCCCCTCTGTCTCCCTGCACACCTATTATGCTACCAACTTCACCCTCTGGTGCCACTTTGTGGCCATACTGGCTGGGGGATTCTGGGAGTTACAGTATGAAAAAGTTAGCTTTGCAAGCCAACTCCCAGTGTTATCTGTTGCCCTAGCCCTGACCTTTGGAACAGCCTCCTGCTATCTTTGTCATCAGGCCACTTTTCATCCATTTCAGTGTGATCCCACTTTAAGTGCCCTGGGATTTGTGGTTTGGTGAAAGACTTGGATTTCTTCAGTGTACTCCCCTAAAGAGCCACACTGGAGCTTTCTTGCAGAGAATTCTAAATACTTCAGGAAACTGAAAACCCAATGAAGCCATCACAGCTAAAGTAGTATCATACTTCTATACTTTAATACAACCTATCATGGCTTTTTTGTCCTACAGTCAAAGTTGGTACATGTTGGCACATGCAAGGATCTGTGCAAGAGGGACTTGTGCAAGAGAATATCTTGCCGAGCTGTGCAGACTCATATTTCTTTTTAGTCCTCCCCCACCTGTCTCATTTTCCACATAGAGGTGTTTAGACACTTGACTGAAGGTGTTCCACTGAACAGAGTGGGGAAAAGGTATAACTCAGGTCTTGAGTTGATTTTGCAGTATTGACCACCATGGTCACCCTTTATCTTTCTCTTCCCTCTTTCCAGAACCCAGAGATCCAGGTTGAGAAAAATCTCTGTCCTTACTTCCAACAGGAAACCACCATGCTCTTTATGAGCTAACCCAAACATTTATTTGATTCCAGTCCATAGGTCTATAGGTCTTGTCTCAATTACCCTTGGAGCACAAACTAAGACCTGAGTATCAAAATGTTCTCTGCAATGCAACAGAGCTGGCTTACCTTGGTGGGAAGTAAGTCAAGAGAACCATGTTAGGTTACTATTCACAGGGTAGACCTGAGCTTGAAAATGACTTTATGGATTCTAGGCCCCAGAATCCCCTAGCCACAGCATGGACCAGGAGGTTGTGGGAGTTTTAATCCAAAAATTAACTTGGCCTACCTCTGATGAAGGCCAACCTACAATTATCTAACCATAACTGGTGGGGAGAGGGACATCTGTCCTTTATGTCTAGTCCCCTTGTGCTGCATGTGGGATGAGGGGGCATAATATAGGTGTGGGAGTGGCAGGGGCTTATTCCAAAGGTAGATACCTGAGCTGGGGGAGCTGTTTTTCTGCTTGGAGTTTTGCCTCGACTCTTTCATCCAGGGGAAAATTTGCTTGGTGAGGGCGGTGTTACTAGAGCCCAGGCTGGATTTGCTGGAGGCACTTTTGACCCCACCAGGCTGGCTGTGGTTATTGCTGCCGCCGCCACCGTTCCCGTTGTTGTTGTTGCTGCTGCTGCTGCTGTTGGTCGTGGTGGCGATGGGATTGGAGGGTGGCGAGATGGGCGGGGGCGGGTGGTGCTCTTGAGGCAGGCTGGGCCGCATGCAGCTCCCGTTCAGGTCTTTCGTTTTGGCCAGGGGGGCAGCGTTGCCCAGAGACTGGAGGGTGCAGGCCGGTCGCTGGTAATCGTTCTCCACGTGAGCCGCAGGCTGGAAAGGCTGAGGCGGGGGGCCCTCGTACCCGAAGCCGTTGGCCCCTTGGTAGGAGTAGCCCCCGAAGAGGGTGGAGGTGTCGTAATAGGTTGTTTTCTGCATGGCTGGGGCTCCCCGAGATGCTCGCTCGCTGCTACCAGGCTGTGGTTGACCCCCTCATGGAAGGACATTGGCACCCCCAAGGTCACGTGGTGGTGAGGCCTTCGCCGGTGTCTTTTGGAAGCTGACCTGAAAGGTTAGAAGGCACACACAATAATACCGAACGGCCTATGAATCCATCTTGGCCATTGAAAAGCGCCTGACATGAATAGCTGGCTACGGAGGAGGAGGTGGTGGAGGAGGAGAGTGGGGAACGGATAGCAGATGCTGCTGGCTGGCAGGCTGACTTCCTAACAGATTTCTGCCTGCCTTGTGCTAGCTCTGTGTCTCAGGGAGCAGCTTCCTCACGTATATCAGTACCGAAAGGGCCACGTATTTATGAGGGTGTGAGTGATTCTATTTACTGCACTTTGGTTTGCAAAAATCAGTTTCCTAGAAGCACTGCTCTGTTCTTTCCCATAGCCTTATAATTTCCGTGTAAGAACTATTATCTACCATTTGGTCCTATAGATAGGGATATAAACAGACCTGGACAGCAGCAGCATTTCCTGTAGACCACTCAGCCTAACCTTCCAAGACTTTCTTGTGTATGTATACCCACCTACTTTCCCCGCCTACACTACACACAGACAAGGACAGCATATTTTTCTTCTACACCTTCTAAATGATAAAACACAATGAAATCCCTGGCTCGACAGCCCCTCATCTTCCATTTATAGGGCTTTAGTTGGGGAGAAAACCTCATCTTGTAAATAAGCGTTTCACTGGAAGCTAGGGGACTGATTTCCAAGGTAAACAAAGTGGAGGTCTCCCATTTAAAATCATTTGATAGACCTTTCCTGAATAGATTCTTTTGCACCAGCAGCAATACCATCTCCATATCTTTCCTACACACACACACACACACACACACAAAACATATGTCAAGTTAAGCTGTTCTAACCTGAATTCGTGTTACAGCATTAGAATTTAATATTCTCCTAATCTGATTTCCCCTACCTCTGAAGAGTTGGGAGCCCCAGGGAAAAACAACAGCAATACAAATATAGATCAAGGAAGATGTGAAGTTACCTTAAAAATAATCAGGATTAAGTTGTTAAAGTCAAAATTTAAAGGGACCCTCAACACTTCTTCAAAATTTAAAATATGATAACGATCAGTTCAAGTTCCTGAAGTTTTGCCACCTTTGCATGGTTCTCCCAGTATGTTGCTTCCAAATAATAATGATGATGGTGATGATGATGATGATGCTGGGAAACATAGTCACATATGGATGATTATACCCATATCTTTCATGTTGCCCTTTTTGATGTTGGGGGGGGGGTGTTTTGCAACTCCCCTTGCAGCTGGAAAAGCTATCAGGGAAACCCTTTTTACTTGCAGTCACTTGCCACTCCAAGGTGTGAGTCTGGTCTCTTTCATTTGCTTCCTTCTCATCTTTTCTTTTGAACAGAACCCTATTTTGTCACTGAACCATTTGGTTGCCTTAATTCCTCCTCTTTTGGTTTTCCATGCTTTACCTCAGAAGTAAAGAAGGAAAAAGGGGGAAGGAGAAAAGAAAACACTGCTTTCCCCCTCCTAGGTAGCAGATGTACTTTCTCCATGTTGTAAGAATAGGAGAAGGTTAGGATTATTTTAATGAAGAAAAAAATTAATCCACTGATGATGTGTGCTTATGTGTGTCTACTTTCTCTCTCTCTCTCTCTCTCTCCCTCTCTGTGTCAGTATAAACATATGAGGCCTACATGGTGAAAATTCCCCTTTGCTGTGTTCAGTCATTCTGTTTTCCATTTCAAGTTCTTCTTTCCAGTGATTTGCTTTCCCATCTACTTCTTTAGAAGATTTTTTTTAAAATAAAAAGTATTGTAATCCAACATTGGCTAGTTCTGACCACTGGGAATGGTGGTACAGGTGAGGCAAGGATGGAGAACAACAACTTTTTTACTTCCAGACATCCCTACATCTGTGCCATTCAAACCTAAAATAACAAAATAAGATAAAATGAGACCTCAGATCCCACTCCCTGTCCTACCTCTTCTTCTTCAGTTCAGGCCTCTATTGATCCTGTAAAACAGCATCTTGCGATCCTCTCCTATATCGACCATGACTGAGGTATAACCATTGGTTTCTAGAAGTAGGCAGTTAAAATATTTCCCGGGTATTAAGTGCAAAGAACGATAGCCTCTCTGGCTTGTTTCAGTTTCCCAGAGAAGTATTTTTTTTTTAAGCTCACATAAAATGTCTTGTGTTTTCATGGCAATAAATGGATTAAAAAGGAAAACAAAAGAAATGATCGTTCATTTCATTATGAAAGAAAGACTGAGTACATTTATCAAGGAGGTTCAGCCATACGGATATTTTACTAGGCCTCACTGGTTTGTTTTCGGTTTTCGGGGACCTCTAGAGAGCCTAAGAAGTAGGCCGCAAATGATTTTTTAAAAAATTAAGTAGTACATTAAAAATTAATCCTCTCTCTGCTCCTCTCAAAAAGGAATCCGAAGTGGTCTGTATGTTCGGTAGCCAAGAACCGAGTCCCCTTTTGTATCTCATCTTTCAACGCGTCCCAAATGTCGGTCATTTATCTTAGTCGAAGACGGGCGGAATCGTAAATGATTTACTCCAAGGAATTGTTGCTGTCGTGGTTTAAAAAAAAAATACGCACCCACACGAATTTCCTTCGGAATTTAAAAAAAAAAAATGAAAGCGCCCATTTGCAATTAGTCTTTGAAATATCATCCCCAGCTCAGAAGTTTTTTTTTACCGGCATGGAAGTTGCTGCCTTTCTTTTCTCCTTTTCTTCTCGAAATTCCCGACGAAGAATCCGGGCTTCATAATAAACGTTCCTCTCTTTCTGGGAACTTTGGGAAGAGAGACGATGGCATTTGGTTCTGTTTTCGGTCTGCATCCCAGAGCCAAGAAGGCGATTAAAGGGTTTGTGACAAGATCGAACCGAAGGCCGAGTGGAGGGGGGGAGAAAACAGAAAGAGGAGAGATTTCGCTCCCTTTAATCTCCATGTTGGGGATAAAAAGAATTCTAAAATTAACAGTATTGGCATTGGGGCGGGATCACAGAGACTCGAGGCATTATTTTTCCCATACTAGGCCAAAGACGATGATGGTGAAGGTGGAAAAATAAATAATAATAATAATAATAATAATAATAATAATAATAATAATAATAATAATAATAATAATGGAAGCAGAAAAGTGGGGTTCAGAACGACACCCCGATATTGTCACCACATTCAGTGCTTTCCCCTTCGTGAAAAGAAACAACGTCAGGAGGAGAGGGAAAGAAATTGGAAATTGGAACCCAGCAAACGAGAAGGAAGGAAGGAAAGAAAGCGTTTTAGATGAAAAGCGAAGGGGAAAGAAAGGGGGAGGAAAAGAGAGGGGTGAGAATAGCAAAAAGAGGGGGGAAAGGGGTTAGAAGGAAGGGGAGGGAAGGGAAGGAGGGGTGGAGAAGAAGAAGAAGAGAGAGAGAGGGAGAGAGAGAGAGGAGAGAGAGAGAGAGAGAGAGTCGCTGCGTGGAAGGAAGCTTAAAGCTTGTGAACTCTTCATGAACCGCGATGCGAGTCATACAGCTATAAATCATGGAGACACGGTCTCCGCCATTCACAAACTGATAGCCTATTTCGGTCCACCTTACCTTAGCCTCTGACGAGAGCAGCGCGGCGAGCAGACATAATATATTTTCGCAGCCAGCAACCAACGCAATCAATAAGCGAGGAGAGCTCCCCATTCCTCTCGGGTTTTTTTAAATGTTCAAGGAATATCTAGAGAGAGAAATCCGGTCATAACGCCAAAAGGAGGGGGGACATCTCTATAGGAGCTTACGGTGAGGGATGCTCGGGTCTACTCTCTCTCTCTCTCTCTCTATCCCCCCGTTTGGGGAGGCGAGAGGGGGAGGAAGGTGAGGCGAGGTAGAAATCAGAAGATTGTAGACAGCCTCCCAAAGATGTATAGGGAATCCTTTGATTCTGACTGCCCTATAGTCTCGGTACGCCCTGTTCACGGTTAACAATGGCCTCTGGCATTACAGCAGAAGGCAAGAGAGAGGGGGAGAGAGAGAGAGACGGAGAGAGAGGGAGAGAGGGAGAGAGAGAGAGAAAGAGGGAGACAGACAGGGTATCGAGGAGGGGAAAAGAGAAAGAATAGCTGCCATAAAACCCTCAGCCAGGCAAGGCAAAGAGTAAGGTTTAAACCAAATAAAATAATAATTGTAATAGCGGTAATAATTCGATTTAAAGAGGAAAGGGGTTATGAAGGGGGAATAAAGAGAAAGATATGAAGAGATTTATTTTCTGGAAATCGGGTATGTATAGGGGGGAGAAGGGATCCCCCTCCCCCTAAGGAAGGCTTTGGCAAACGCCGAGGTTCCTTCTTGACGGCCTCAGGAAGGGGAAGGCAATATGCAAAATCGCGAGCTGGTGGACCGAGGCCTAACAGGGCAGCAAAAGCGATACTGATTCACGTGCTTGGCAATTAGGTGTCGGGTTATGCGAATAAATCTTTGCAGGAGAGGGCAGGTTTTCGCTCCTGGTTGTCGTTGTGGAAGTCTTCTTCCTCTCCCTCCTCCCCTCCCCCGGCCACGGTTTCTTTCCCTAAAACTACAGAGTACCTCCCGCCCGTATTGGACCACCCCACCCAGGCCAAGAATGGACGGCCCTCCCGCAGGAGAGGATGATGACAAGCAAATTGGTGGGAAAGAGAAGGTCGCCAGCTATCCAAGGATCGTTAAAAATGCCAACCCTACAATTATGGATAATTGGCCGGTTTTTAAAGTTTTAAAAACATCCTGGGGGATAGGAAAGGAAGAGTCCGAGTTTTCAAAAGTTTACGTGTTAAACCTGTCCTTGTGTTTGGCTCTCTGTGTGAAAGCCAGCGTGGTGTGACCGTTTGAGCGTTTGACTATGATCCTGGAGACCAGGATTTGATTCTCTGTTTGGCCACGGAAGCCCAATGGGTGACCTTGGGCGCGTCACACACTCTCAGCCCCAGAAAACCCCTTGGTAGGGTCATCTTAGGGTCGTCATAAGTCAGAAAGGACGTGAAGGCACACAACAACAATGTTCTTGGTGTGTGTGCATGTGTAGGGCTGCGGTAGGAATGAACACAACGCATAGGAGGGAGGGAGGAAGAAAGAGAAGAAAAGAGAGGGAGGGAAGGAAGGAAAAATAAATTTATATTCTGGAACTTCTGGCACCCCATAGTACTATGTAGAACGTACAAAACTAAGTTTCCCTCAGATGACTGGGACTTGATCCTCAGCTCTGTATCTGGAATCAGGGTCGTGAGAAATCACCTGAGTGGCCAACGTAGAGGGAAGTTATTTAATGCTAGATAGGTAGATAGGCAAACTCCTTTGAAGTCACTCGAGATTTATGACCCCTGTCCCCGTTCACAAGTAGGTTTGCTTGCCAAGCAAAACGTTTGGCATCCTCTGCTGCGGGCAGTGAAAAGGAGCTGCCGCCTCAAACTCAACGTGGGAGGAAAAAGTTGAGGTGTCTGCGCATTTTTTGGGTGTGTGTGTGAATGAGAGAGGGGAGGGTGCTATTGTCTTCTTCCTTTTTTTTTTTTTTTTGCCAGCTCTACTTTTGGGCGGGGAGCTGAACTGCTGAATGGAAGGAAACCTGGCACTTAGAAAAGGAAGGATCTCTGTAAGTTGTTCTCTTCTTTTTGCTGTACCACACCGAGGAGGATGCTGTTGGAGTGAGAAAACTTTCCCAACTTCTTCTCGAAGGGGCTCCTGGCTCTCCTTCCTGTTCTTCACCTGGATAGCCACCTTTTCCTTTCTTGACCACTCTTGCTCTTACTGAATTAAGAAGAAATCAACATAGATCTTTGCGAAGCAGGGGGTTGTTGTCTGTCCTGGAACATCATCCTGAGGTGGGACGCCAAGACTGAGTCATGGCCAGCGGATGGTTTTCGGAATATCTTCGCTGGCAAAAAGAAGTTGTGTGGAATTACCCCTGTAGACCTCGGTGTGTGCTGGACTGCATTTAGCACTGCCATGGATGGCAGACAGAACTTGCACGAAGGACAAATTCAGCACTTTTTCATATATAAACATGTAATAGGGTTGTAAGGCAGTTTAAACCTCCTTCAAAATTTAGAATTTGTAAGCTTTTGAGAGTACTTAGTGCTGTTTTTATTTTGTTCTGTTTTTTTCAGTCTTTACAGCAACTAGAGTTGCAGTCCTTGATTCACTTCTCTGGTAGTCAGTTCTATTGAACTCGGTGGGGCTTACTTCTGGATAGAGGTAGGGAAGTTTGCATTATAAGCCCTGCAATCCCAGGCCTAAGTCCAACTGTTAGCCAACTGTGAACCCATTTAATCAACGGAACTAGTGCAAGTGTTTACTTACCAAGTGCCTACTGATTCAATGGGTCTATTCTAGTTGGGAGCCAGCAGTTGGATTTATGTCCTAGCCACACTTACTCGGAGCAAGTCAACTCAGTGGGACTTATTCTTTAAACAGACAAGGGGAGGATTGTACTTCAAAGCTTCATTCCTAGCTCCACTTGCCTGGGATTAAGTCCCACTGAATTCAATAGGACTTAATTATAACAGTACATCTATGGATCTGGGACCTAAGAAGCAGCAAGTAAAACAAGACCAGGACAAAGAAAGTAGATCCGTACCTTCAAGAAGCACTTTTAATATGCTTTTTTAAGGCTACCGAAGAAACTCCAGAGATGTTTATGAAATGATATGTTATGTGAGGGCTACTGAAGAGGTTTGGTATGGTCCAAAGAGTTCAGTGATTTTTTTTCCAGTTAAAACTCATCGATTCCTGGGAGAGAGAAAATATAATGGCGAACTAAAGTTTAGAAGAGGAAGTGATCTTTTTTAAAAAGAGAGGGAGAAAGAAAACCTTGGAAGACATGATCGTAGAGGAGAAGTGAAATTAAAAATAGGCACTTTTGCTACAGCAGTAGAAGAATTCACTTTGGGTGAGCTCTCTTCCCTCCGTACCATTCCCCGATGACTCTTGTAGAAGAGTTTATCAAATTGCATTTAAAAAAAAAACACTCCGTGGTTCTCTCTCCCACCAGTTGCCAACTACGGTAATGTTTAGGAATTAATTTCTGAGTCAACCGAAGTTCAAGATGATTCGTGGCTATAGAGAAACCCTATTTTATCGGCACAATGTGCATTTATGTTACTGTTTAACTGACTTCAGACAGCGATGGACTAGGAAAGAAATTTTTCATTCATTATTGAGAACGTGTTTTGCTACTAGACTTTTAAAGTTTGTTGTGTTGTAGCGGTTATCCAAAGATACTTCTTCCCTCCTGGTTCGAAGAAAAAGGTTTATAGGTTCATTTTCACGTTACTGGAAGCATGACTTCCGATTCCAACGAAAAATAAAGCAATAAGGAAGCCACTTTCAGATCCACTAGTGTTTTCTTTGCCACTCCAGCTATTTCCCCTTGGATATAAAGGAGAAAACGTAATCCTTTCTCCAACGGAAGCAAAAGAAATTAATCATATTAATCACCTTCAGATTAATTAATTGCACTTAAGCCGCTTTTGGAAAAGAGACGGAATATTTCGAGCTTTTGAGGGCCTTCCTGACAGGATGAGAAAAATTTAATAAATATAATATAGGGTGCTCAGTCTCCACTTCTAGCCTGAAATTTCAACGTCTGTGCGACTGGGGGATTTTAAACGACGAAGGGGCATTCGTATGAAATTTGGCACTCACGCCTGTGGGTAAGCCAAATTCAAGGGAGAAGGCAGTGGTTTTCGCCGAATAATTAGAGAAAAAAATTGTGGGAAACGAACTTACTTGGACAGCCCCAGAGTTAGAGAACCAGAGAGAGAATGAGATAGAGAGAAAGGGAGATCATTTTAACATATTTTCGTTTGGGGAAACATTTGGCGGCTCTAATAACCCGGCTTTCCGTTCTGAATACTAATATTATTAATCTGTAATAAAAACGTCCGCTAACCACACACCCACGCGGCATCCCTGCATGTCACAGAAACTCGGGAAAATAAATCACAGCCCGAGAGGCCCCGGATGCGCCCTTTCTCCGCTTCGCGCTTCTGGCAGTCAGTTGAGCGCCATTCCTCGTGGTTCTCCTTGTTCCTGGGGGCGCCCCTCCATTTGCCTAGCCCCCGCCCCCGAGTTGGCACCGAGCCCCTAGGATACCCGGTCCTCATGAGTTTTCCGTCCGCGTTTTTTAACGACTCCTTCCGTCAATCTCAAATCCATTCGTTCCCTGTTTATTCTGAAGGGGCTTCTAAACTGTCTTAAGAAATCCAAACCTACGTCCTCTGTGTTCACTTCGCCGCCACCACCACCACTCTCCAAAGCTTCTAGATCTCGGTGAAAAAACCGAGTGGAGATCAAGAGAAGCCAAAGCAGATGCAGAATGATTACTAAAGACAAACTCAAAACACATTACACACTACGAATGCCGGCGGGGCCGGTGCAGTTCCAAACTACAGCTTAGCCTTACTGGTTCAGCTGGGAGTCATCCGGTATCGCCTTGATTTAGTGATAAAGCATTGAGCCGTGCATAGTCACGTGTGGATCGGTTTCAGTCACCATTAGAAAGCAGTTTATCGATTTATTTATTTTTTTGGTTCATCGATTTTTGAAAATATACTTAAAACTAGAATTATTGGCTTTTTGGCAGGCGAGCAGGAAGCTGCATAGAGACGGAGCAGCACCAACTTTCCTCCTTCTCCCTTAACCCGAAGTCTTCCAAATGTTTTCGACTACATTTCCCATCGTTCCCACATAGCTCTTGGAGAGTTGCAGCCCAACACATCTAGAGGAGGCGAGGTAGACCTGTACCTTTCGGCTGAGAGGGATCACACATACGAAGTATACAATTATTCCCCGGGATGGACATTGTGTGGAAGTGAACTGGTCCCAAGTCCAGAAGACTTAAGATCCTGGAGGCTTAAAATACTAGTGGACAATCTTCATGGAAAATCTGGCTTCCCTCTGGGCACTCCAAAAACTCCTACCTTCGTTTCGATGTAGTTATGTTGGCTATCCACCAGTGAAAGACATATAAATTATTGACCAGAGGAAAGAGGGCCACTAAGAGAGACTTCTTCGTTCACATTGCATCATTGTTCTGTATCTCATCTTCCTTAACCTAAAGAGCCTTAGCCTTTTCTTCCACATATGGCTGTCCATATGGCTCAAAAGAGGGAGAACTGAAGTGTCTTTTTAAGGCTACTGGCCATAGTAGTTGTAGCGATCTCCTCTCTCTCAAAGAGAAACATATTTATATGCCACCTTTCTTCCCTATATATGCAAGGCCACCACTGGTAAGAGCACACTGTAGAACAAAACTTGAATTGACGCCCCTTATTGTGCAAAAACGCCTTTTCATTCCTTCATGGGCTACATCGCAGATGTTCTGTTACTATACGGGTTGGATTGCGGTTTCAGGCCCACTGAAATCAACCGGACTGAACTAAGGTAAGCAGTAAAAAGACTTCACTGGATCTACATTGAATAGGAGACGTCAAGAAGCAGCTTAGATGGAGAGATAGATATTGTTATATATTTACCTTTCCATGGAACGTTTATATATGTCTATGGCCCTGTGTGTGTATGTGCCCAGAAGTCGTCTGTCGATTTATGGGGACCTCCGTGAATTTCGTAGGATTTTCTTAGGCGAGGACTATCCAGAGATGTGATTTTGCCGGTTTCTTCCTTTGAAACAGGCTAGTGGCACCTGGTATTTGTGGTCTGCCATCCAAGTATTAACCAAGGCAGACTCTGCTTAGCTTCCACGATTAGACACGATCTGGCACCTTTAGTGTATCTAAGTCTTTGTCTTTACTGTGTCACAGGATTATCACTCCAGCCTCCCACCCCCGGAAGCAGTAAATCCAGATCTACTTTGAGTCCTCTCCGTCCCATCCCATATTCGGAATGCTAGCTTTAGAAAAAACCTGTAAGAGGTCTGTTCATTACTGCTGTACATGGAAACCTGTTTCATTACAGCCAGTGGCAGACGCTACTTTTCTAAACTGCAACTCCCAGAATGAGCCAGTATGACCAGTACCAGTGCTGGCTGCGAGATTATGGGAGCTGTAGACCAAAATGTAGCTTCGCCAATCTCTCTACGATTTTTGAAAAAATGTCCTCCTCATCACTTAGGAACAACGGAGGAGGACTTCAGTTTTGACCTCTCTCCCTTCTTGTTTAAGGGACTAGGGCCCTTTGGCTTCATGACTTTCACATGTAGGTAACTATACTTTGAAAGACCCCCCACGCCCTCCCAAGTCCCCCCCTCACAGTCACACCACACGGGCGCACGGAGTCTGTCCCAAAGCCAGCTCGGAAGACAACCAGTATCTCCTCCGATTGTTTTCCGTGATGGATTGTAACTCCTTCTCCCCCACGACCTTTGGTTTAGAAGTCTAATAACTCACCGAATTAACGGTCAATCAACGGAAGTAGTTCTGAATGGCCTCCAAAGTACAAAACATAAACAACAACACCCGCCGAAAGGTAGGCGGGAGGGGAGGGGAGGAGAGGATTTCCCACAATTCCAGTTTGGCTCACGCCCCACCCCCAATCTCTAGGAAAACCCAATTCGTCTTATCGGGAAGTTCCTCCCTGGCCCAGGTTTTCAAGGGAGGGAACGTCTCTGCGACCACCCCACAGTTCTACAGATACTTTGAAAGCGGGGAGGTGGGAGGAATTGACTCTCTTGACTCTCCTAACGGGTTTGGGTTGATTTCCAGGGAGATCCCATTTCTAGGCGCTTGACTTCCAAGTTGTGCGTTGGGTATTGGGATGTTAAGAGAGCAAGTGCGGCCTGTCTACTCCGAAACAAATCCCACTGAAGTCAGAATGGGATTTACCTCCTTGTTAGTACGCGTGGAATTTTGAGGTATGGGACCTCCTATTCTCAGTCTTCTAAACCTCAACAGGAAGGAATCGATTATGTTTCCACCTCACCCAACCTTCTGTCCATCTCTGTCCAATCACTAAGAAGTTACTATTTCTCCCACCCCACCCCGGAACATGTTCACCCCACCATCCTTCGTGTTGGTTCTTATAATGCTTGGATTTCTAACAAGACTTCTTGCCTCTGTGTGTGTATGTGTGTGTATCTATCACTATGACCATTTCCGCACTACACTGTTATGGTGTTATTCCACTTTCACTATTATTCTACTTTCAACATCCTATGGAATCCTGGGTTTGCAGTTCAGGGAGGGGCATTTAGGATTCTCAGCCAGAGAGCTCTTCTGCCTCAGTAAACTACAAACCCCAGAATTCCACAGTGGAATAGTAGCACTGTAACAGTGTAGTGCGGAAATGGCCTATATCTACATGTGAGATATTTATTTTTGTTTTGCACAAATATACAATGCCCTTCATCAAGAAGAACAAGGGTGAAGCCGAGGAAGAAAGATTCCTTTGCTTTCCTGAGCCATCTGTCTCTCTAGCTGCTCCTCCTCCTCCTTCAAAAGTTCAGGGCTGGTATCTCCTCTTGGCTGTGACAACAGTCAGAGGCACTTCCTACTTTACTAGAAAGGTTACTGTGAGCTGCCAGGGAGGAGGCCCAATTCAATATCCACACCTCCATCCCTTAACAACAAGGGCAACAGTAAGAGTTTTAACTGGAAGAAAACCATGTCTTCCTGGGAACTCCAATAGCCTTCCTTCCTTTGTTCTTCTAATTTCTACCTAACTTAACTGTGAGGAGGGGAAGATAGAACTTTATGAATACCTAGCCAGTAGAGCAATCCTAGCCCTTCTTCCCAGGTACAAAGTAGCAACTGAATTCAGCCAGCCTCACTTCTGAGTAAAGACATTTGCTATTGGCTTTAAAGCCCTGGCCAGAATCCTGTGGGTTATTCCCAATTAGAATTGATCTACTGAATCTATCATTCCATGGTGAGTCAACCTGTAGGCAAATTTCATTGATTCAATGGATCAATCTAGTTGGGAGCAATAATAGGGCAGTGGCCATAATATGTAAGCCAGAGGGTGTGGACAGGATCCTTGGAGAGGTCAAGTCCACTCTGTGTGTGACTGATTCTTGCCTTTCCTGAGGGGAGCTGGACAACTGGGTAAATGGAATAGTGAACGCTTCTTTGGAACAAGAGGAGCTTCTCAAAATAGGAAGTTATTTGAAAACGCTCCCTGAATTCTATTGCATTGGATAATTACTGGACTGTCCCCAATATTGGAGCATCTGGTAGCCTCTCAGCATCAGAGGCTCCTTCAGGAGGTGGATTATCTGGGTCCCTTTCAGTCTGTCTTAAGGCCTGGTAATGGAGACAGCATTGGTCACCTTTATGGAAGAGGTATGCTGACAGCAAGATCGGAGAGCAGGATAGAGAGTGTGTGTCCTCCTTACTTTTGAAGAACAAGTGTGGCTACCATTGACCATGGTATTTTTCTGATCCATCTGTCTGGTCTGGGACAAGGCATTGCCTAGCATTGACTTAGGTTCTCCCTGAAGGTTTGGTTCTCTCTGAAGATGGTACTGGGGATTCCTGTTAAGTACCCTGGACACTAGCCTGTAGGAGAGGCAGGGGTGTCTCAAGACTCTATCTTGTCCCTCATGTATGAAATATTTACGTGAAACCATTGTGAGAGGTCCAGTACCTTCTTGACATCCCACTCTATATCTGCTTTTCATTTCAGTGGAAGGAAGATGTTTTAATTCTGAATGAGTGTTTGGTATTAGTATTAGACTGGATGAAGTTGAACAAAGTGAAGTTTTAACCCAGACAAGATAAAGGTGCTCCTGGTCATCCAAAAGGTACATCAGTGAGTATAAAGATTCAACCTGTAGTGGATAGGTTACACTTCTCCAAAGAAGCAGGTCTGCAATATGGATGTACTCCTAAATTCAGCCCTGAACCTGGATTTCCACCTTTTTATTGTGGCTGAGAGTACATTTGGATTATTAAAGCTAATATGCCAGCTGTACCCGCTCTTGGAGATGAAGCCATAGTGATACATGCCTTAGTTTCATCCCATTTAGCTTACTGTAATGTGCTCTGTGTGAGAGTGCTTTGGAAGAACATTTGGAGAGGATAGATGATCCGTAGATGTGGCTACAAGGCTACAAGGAACCTACAACTCCCTTGTTAGCTCTACTGGCTACATTTTTCCATGCACAATTCAAACTGATCAGATCCTTTATGATTTGGGTCTATGCTATCTGAAAGACCTTATACTCCCATACAAGCCTGCCTGGGATATCAGATCTGGAGAAGAGATTTTTCTCTTTGTCCCATCACCTTCAGAGGTACTATTGATAGAGATCAAAGAAGATCTTCTTGGTGGCTCCTTCCAAATTGTGGAATTCCTTCCAAGGGCTTAATCCTCTCTCTGTTGTCCTTCAGCTAGGACAGAAAGACCTTTCTGTTCATACAATCCTTTAGCAAGGGACTGACCAGCCTCTTATAGCTGGAGGTTTTAAATAGCTGTATTGGACTTTAAAATAAACATTTTAATGCTCACTTGCTGTTAGTGTGAAATTTTAAATAGTTCTAACTGAATTAGTGATTCGCTAACACTTGATTTATATTTAACATGTATGAATTGTATTTTCACTGGAAGCCATCCTACTTCCCAAACCTCTCAGAAAGGTGGCAGGATGTTGTGCACCTTCAAGTCATTTCCAACTTATGGTGACCCTAAGATAAACTTATTGCAGGGTTTTCTTGACCAGGTTTCTTGTACAGAAGGGGGTTTGTATTTGACTTTCTCTGAAGCTAAGAGAATGTGACTTGTCCAGGGTCTCCTAGTAGATTTCCATGACTGAGTGGGGATTCAAACTCTGGTCTCCAGAGTTGTAGTCCAATAGTCAGGCCATTTCTGCACTGGACTGTTATAGTACTATTATTCCACTTTCAACATCCTATGGAATCCTGGAGTTTGCAGTTTAGGGAGGGGCCTTTCAGGCCCCTCCCTAAATTGCAAACTCCAGGATTCCATAGGATATTGAAAGTGGAATAATAGCACCATAACAGTCTAGTGTGGAAATGGCCTCAGACTACTATACCATGCTGGCTCTTACATTAAGAAGCAAATAGATCAACAATACCAAGCTGTACAACATCTTAGCAATAAGTTGAAGGATGAAGTCAAGATAATGTGATAATGTTTCTATCAAAGCATATCATTTACAGTGTTCACTCCTTTCTCTTCTGTAGAAACCAATGGTTCAAACATTAGACACCAGTCCCATACCCTAAGTCTATCAACACACAACTTTACATTTAAAATCCACTTACTTCTGCCAGGGAAAGAAGATGGTGATTTGATACCACAGGATAGAATTGCACCTACAGAATAAGAGAAGAAAAGATTTTCAGAGGAAACAAAGACCTTTACATCTGATGTTGTTAGGATATTGTTATACTACAAATTACCTCTTGGTTATAAATAAATAAGCAAGTTAGGGCCAAATAGGAATGGAGTTCTATCAAAACTTTAGGGAGCTGGAGTCACCCAGTTTCCTCAACTGACTTTGAATATCACTCTAACATTATATCAGTCATACATATTTTATGGATTTAGCTGATAGATACACAAACAGAGAAGTAGATAAATATCCAGAACAAGCCTATGATCCATCAGGATTAGATCTCCTCAATATTTTTTTCTGTTTGTAAAATAGAAAGAGAGTGAGAGTGAGAAGGGAACAGGATTCTTCCTAGCATTTTGTCCTCTACACACAGGAAAGGGTTGAACAAATTAACTGGTAAAACAGAGTAAGGCACTGTAGACTAATACCCATAAGTTTCTGTTGCCAGAGTCTGGGCCATTTTGGTGTTCTTGAAGGTTGTGATTGTGCAGCAACAGAAGCAACAGAAGGTGCATGAATGGTAATAAATAGGTTTACAAAATGAATTGTCAGGGAAAGTACAAGATGATATGAGGGAAAGCAGAAGAAGAACACACAGGTATACACACCAATATATTGTCTACATTTCTAAATTATTGGCCTCCAGCCACTTTAGTCTAGAGCAATAATCTTTCAAAACCCGCAGTTCAAGTTACTCTAGAGTAACCAACTCTTTGCAATCTGAGAGATCACCCCAAGCTGGTTTTAATGTGCTAGAAGGTTTTGATTCATCTTCAAGGTTGTGCAAGACTGTTGGTTTTTTTATTCCAAGTTAGTTTCTCCTTGCCTTTTGCTCTGTTATGTCTCTTGCCACTTACTCAGATGTAAGCTGTATTGAAATCAATGCAGCTTGAGTTCAAGGAGATGTGTTCAGGATTGCCATGTAATTCTTTGGTTTGTTTTCTACCTCCAGCAAGATATGTTAAGTTTCACATTAACCAGCATTTCTCTAGCCCATTTTCCTGATCTACGGAATTTCTTTGAGGGTCTTTCATCTATGGAACTCATCAACATACCTAAAGGCTAATTGGGACCTAGGCATCCATAACAGAAGAGGACAGAACTGAAGAAGAGAGTTAATTTTTAATTGCAAAATGAAGAATTGCAACATGGCCAATGTTTAACAGACTCTCAATAGCTGCCTTGTGAAGCATAGCTTAGGGCTTTGGATTTAACAGTCATAGTTTGGAGCTTCCTTCAACTCAGGCCTGTTCTTGAATTCAAGGATATTCCACTTTCAAAGTGCATTTTGAAATTCCTAGCCTCCAAAGTCTGAAATTAGATCTTTAATGTGCAAAAGATGGCCCTCTATCTCTCTGCTCTAAGAGACATTAAGTAGGTAATGATGACCACAGATGATTTACATAACCTAAAAGTGGATGAAGGTACTGAAATACTATAAAGATTTTCTTGGCTCAGTCATAAATCAAAATGGATACTATAATTCAGAAATCAGAAGCAAAGGACTTGGAAGGGCAGCTATGAAGGAGTTAGACAAGACAACTATACAGATACATAATTGAATACCAAAGGTAGGATAATCTGTGTCTTAGTATTTCTCATTTCTATGTCTGGATGTAAAAAGTGGACTGTAAAGAAAACCAAGAGGAAGAAAACCAACTGATCTGAAATCTGGTGCTGGAGGAAATTCCTACTGATCACATGGTCCATGAAAACAAACAAAACCACAACTGGTTCCCATAGCAAGCTTACCCTGAGCTCCTACTAGAAGCCAAAATAACTAAACTGAGGCTGTCTTACTCTGGACACATCACAAGACAAGGTGACTTGTTGAAAAGATAATGTTCAATAAAGTGGAAGGCAGTATGGGAAAAGGAAGACCACATTACTGATGTATTGACTTGATAAAAGAAGCCACAACTCTGATGTTGCAAGATCTAAGCAGGGCTATCTTTCATAGGGTCACTAGAAATCTAGGCTGACTTGACAACTTGATGGCAAATAACAACAAGGAACATGATGATATTAGACCAGTTGTCTTCTCTCTGAAGGAAGAACTTTCATATCTGATGGGTTATCAGAGGTTAGGAATCTGATGCTCCCCTAAAATATGACTGCAGACTAAATCGTCAAACCTGCACTGAAGTCCTGATGAGTCCATGGAGCTTCTTGTGGTTCTTTGAGGTGCTGGTATCTAAACTGTCCCATTAAGATCTTCTTTCCTACATTCTTTTCTGAAACACAGTTCCCAAGGAAATTGCCCAAATAATGTCACAAGATGTTTGTCTTCCAGCTGGTGGAAAACAACATCTGAATTAAAGAAGCAGCCACTCCATTAATATCAATTTCCTTCAATGAAAACTTTGGTTCTTCATCAAGCTGATGATTTATGATAAAATCGATTAAATTAGGGTCACTTAAGGGCCTTGTGGTTTCCTCTTGGATTTCATCTGTCAACGCATCAAGCTGCCTTTTTTTTTTCGGTTGTTGTTTAATCAAGTTTAGCTGGAGGCTAGGAGGGAAGATGATTCTGGAGCTGAGGAAATTTAATGCAAAGCCATTTTGAAGGAAAGGAGAGTCTGGGAGAACAAAATCCCTCCTACTCGCTTCTAATATGGCTTTATATTGCCGCAGGAAATTTTACACACTGGGGTGGTTTTTCGCGGTTTTGTTGTTGTAGAGTGGCTATGCGCTTATATAAGTGAGCGTGTGGTTCCAAGAACTGGATTATTAACAACAGTGCCACCCTAAACGCGGAATGCCTGTGCGTTGTCAATAACCACCGTTTATCTATTTGACAATTTCTTTTGCGGTAGCAACTGGAGATTGGGGGGGGGTTATCGTTTTAAACGCAACTTCTGTATCTCGAAGACACAGCGAATCTGTAAAAGAAAAGAGCCAGGTGCTTCCTGATAGGGAAGGGATCTTCTACTAGGAAGAGAAAATTTAGAAAATCAGTAAAGAAAAAAAAAGAAGAAGATTTCATTGGAGCAAGAAGGCTGCCTCTCCTTTAGTCGGCCTGGAATCGTTATACACACACTAACACGCACTCATATCCGTGAAGAATGTGAGTTAACTAGGCTTCCTTAAGGTTGCTAGAAGTCTAAACCGACTTGATGGCAAATAACAGCAAGAAAGTTGGTGGTATTAGACCAGCTGCCTTATTTTCTCTGAAGGCAGACCTTTCCTATCTGGCGTCTATCAGAGGTTAGGGAACTGGTGTTAAACTATGGCTACAGCCTAAATTCCAAGGCTACACTGCAACTCGGCTGTGTCCATGAAGTTCCTTGAGGGTGTTGATGCTTAAACTGTCCTATTAAGATCTTTGCCCAAGGACACTGGAAATACTGAAATTCGACTCTAAGGGAAATAAATGTTCATTGACTTCTGTGGAATGCGACCTCTGCCCGCCCTTCATCTTGGAACGCTAAAGAGAGCCTTACAACCCATTCCAATCTCAATATATTTCTTTGGACTGATACACATACAGCTTGGGAGATCGCCTTGTCGGTCGAAAAATAACGTTCAGGCGGCAAGCTAATGCATTGACTCCTCTGGACCTTACTTCCGAGGAGGCACGCAGATGGCACTCTGGCTTGGAGAAATCAGTGGGAGTTAAGTCGGTCACGGCTTACGTGTTCCCATCGATTTCTACAGGCTTGGTCGGAAGACGGCCAAGGCCGGCTTCAGCCCTCTGAATTCCCTGAATGGGCTTGGAGTCCCGGTTCCTGGGTAGAAGAGCGCAGATCCATGGGGCCAAAGTGGTGCCTCCGAGTAAATATGGGGGTGGAAGGGAGGAGGAAACTGACTGTTAATTTGTCCCAGGCTTTGGAAAACTAAATAGGCGCTTGCAACAAGGGATTGCAGCCACCTTCGCTTCTCGTTTCTTGTTCAGTAGAGACCACCCCTGTTTTCTTCACACCCTGGTAAGAGATTTGTTAACCACAAATCGCAAACACAAAAGAGAGGATCGTGAACCGGGTGAGAGGTGGAAGAAGAAAAAGAGAGAGGGAGGGAGAGAGAGCGAGCGAGAGAGCAAGGGACGCAGATTTGGTTTTATACGGAGGGAAAACCCCGTTCGTGACAGCAGCCACCTCAAATAAACACAACTTTCTCAACGCCATAAATCACATCCCTCTGTTTTAACACCCGGCTTCTCTCTCCTTTAGAAGAAGCGTTTGTAGTTTTCCCTTTCAAACAACCCAGAGGCGTTAAACCTTTAACAAATGTGGGCTTCGGGAGGGGCGGATCATTCCTTTGGTCCAAAGAGTCATTTTCGAAGAAACAACCTGCCTCTCCCCTCCATCTTTTCGGGGTAGTGGACGCCCCCTTTCCCAGCATTATCGGGTGATCGTTAATATTCCTTCTTTAAGATGGCCCCTCTTCTTCTGGTCAGACTACAGGATTAGGGTGGCGTGATGTTTTGTTTTGTTTTGTTTTCCGGGGGGGGGCTGTGCTTAAAACTAGGAGTCAGGCCGACCAATAGACGTCTTTCCAAGCTTTGTCATGGCTATTAATTAAAATCTCAACGGCCACGGAATTCCTATGCTAGGATCAGACGAAGTTGTCTAGCGCTCTGGGTTGTTGTGGCTGTGGTTTAATTTTTTTTAAATGTTAAATTAAACCCTCTTACCTGAAGTTATTTCTCAACGAAAGGACTTCATCCGAAGACACGGAGGAGGAGGAGGAGAAGGAGGCGCAAGAGGTTCGGAAGCGGTGGAAGTAAAGGAGTTTAGCAGGCTACCAGGAGCGTAGTTGGTAGATTTTTCGACGCTTAAAGGTCTCGTCTTGTGGCTTTTGGGGGGCTTGATTTCCACCGCAAGGAAACTTTGATATCGGAGGGGGTGAGCGTGCGGAGGGGGGAAGCCTCGCTTGGATTCCAGCTTGACTGAAGGGAGGGGGGATTACAATAATTTCCGCGACACCACGGGAAAAGTCTCTCTCTGTAGCCAACTGGAAGGTACGAAGGAATTTTTTTTTATATATAAAAGGTGGACAATTTTTCACTCCACCGTCGCCGTCCTCCTCCTTCTCCAAAGGAGGAGGAAAAGTTCCCGATCGTCTCTAGGCAGGGCTGTTTCTCTTTATAAAGACTTTAAAATGTTACAAGAAGGGGATCTTACTGACTGACAAGAGGTGCCAGATAGAGGGGGGACCAAACGGAATCTGGTTTTAAGAGGCCAGCAGGAATTGGCTGGTTTTCAACGTCAAGATACGAAATTGATTCCATATGTTGTTCTTTTCTTTTCCTTCTTTCCTCCCTTTTTTTTTGCCACAGTTTCTTAACACGAAAAAAAATTGCAACAAAGAATTGTGCCCGCGAGTGTGTGTTCGTTCGAAAGAGACTGGGATCCTAGGTTGTTGCTTGTCTTATGCTTTAAGAGCAAAGTTTAGTGGTTTTGTGTTTATTAAAAATGGAAAGATAGGGCACTGAGAAGAGGCCATCCCGAATGGGCACAGCACGCGTGACAATTTAATGCAGTGGTTAGCAAAATCTCCATTCCATCGCTTCCTTGCAATCCTTATATACTGCAAAAAGGGTAGAATCTTTTCTGCTTTAACTCCATCCATTCATTATACTTCCTTTAGTATTCTCCCCTTCTTATTTTCCTCCCCAACTTTCCCGGCTACATCAAGGTGTTCTCTGTTGATAAGCAATAGCCCCCACCCAATATTCCCAGGTGTGGGGCCCTTCTTTCTACTTTGCCTTCTCTCTTTGTTTGAATCCTCTTCCTTCAATACGGACTAAGTTCCGGGATCCCATGCAAACTCCTTCCTTGCCTTCCCTCCACCAAGACTTAAAACAGATTCCCTGGGAATTTACTTGGGGTTATTGGTTTACATGGAAGCGCTTTAAAATGGTAGCCCTTGGGCGGTAGGAGCCAGAAACAAAGGAATAAATTCACGGGGAATCTGGAGGCCGTCCGCCCCTCTTTCAGCCCATGTTATCTCCAGCTGCCTGCAGCTGGCGCTGGATCTTGTCTGGAAATCCAGAGCTGGGGGACGCTGGCATTTTTGTTTAAAAAAACCCAAAAAGTAGCATTCCCTTCCCCAATTTTTGTAAGGTTAGATTGCTTTCACCTTCGGTTTCCCAAATACTAGCGACTCTCATATGGTTCCCATAGCTGGAACTCACCACCCTGTTTCCAGTTCCACTAGATTAGCCAGTGGCTGGCTTAGCCTTGTTTTGAAAACCTCCTAGATAGCTCACCTTTCATCCCTAGAAATGAAACTCCAACATACGATCCATAGGTGCGTGGGTGTATTTATACACATACACTCTCTTAAATATGAGGCCAAAGAAAATTCTCCTTTGATAAAGATCGGTATGTTGCGAATAAAGGGCTAGGAGAAAGGAGACAGTTTGGATGGATCTCGATCTATCCCTAGAAAGGTTTATTTGCGGGGGCGGGGGGAGAGAAAAGCTCTGGCTTAATAAGATTTATTTCCTTATACATTATGTTGAGGACCTCGGCTTTAGGAACCATCTAAGCTGAATACTACTCAGGCCTAAATGTTGTTATGATTCGCTCTTAAAGCATCTGCAGAGTGGAGGAATGAACCACAGATCCCAATCATTTCCCTGTTCCCTTAAAAAATAACAAATAAAATAATAACGGGGGGGGCATACCATCAGCCCGCTTTTCTCCCTTCTCCCCTTCTTTCTTCCTCTTCCTTTTTTTTTTTTTTGGGAAAAAATCCTACTTAGAAAGGACACACTGTGGGGCTCCATTGCTGTGAGTTAAAAAAACCCCACACATCTCCAGCGTTTTCAGAAGGCAGAATTATTACTACGTTTAAAAAACCCCCAATTTGTATTAAAAATGATAAAGCACGACTTGTCTAAATATTAGGCTAGATCTAGTCATAGTTAGAGCAGACCCCTGAAATCAATGAGACTTCAGTTAGTCAGGACTACATTAAATCTCATTGATTTCCTCCAGACTGCTCTAAGCATGACAAACCTCGGATGCCTCGCATTAGCCGAGAGTAAGTTTTATTGATTTCACTCTGCTTTGTTTCTAAAGGCATCCCAACCCTAATCCGGGCAGGAGCAAGCGGACCCCTTCTGCTCAGACTTCGGTGAAATGGAAAGAGAGCCTTTCATATCTGTGTGGGTGGTGTAAAGCGATCTTCACGCTGGATTGGGCCCTGCCTACTCAGGACGGTGACCTTACATGTCCAATTTGCTACCCCCTTCATTGTTTCCGAATACCACTAAACCTAAGCCTAAACCCTATTATTAGTCCCGACTGGAGCCATTGAATAGATTATTTTCCTACGGTGTTGACTCATCCTTTAACCGCTGAATCAATCCATCTACTCTGTCTGGGACTCACCGACAGGATTCCAGCCATTTGGGAGCATACTAACCTTGTCCTCTGGATGGAAACTTAATAACATAATTAAAACTGAATAATAATATTTACAATCAAGATATATAAAGCAAATGCATTTTGTTTCTACTTATCTACTAGCACCATGGCCGCCCCCCACCATTTCCAAAGAGTGAAGTAAGGCCCTAATACCGAACACACTTACCTAGGGGTAAATTCAATGAAATGCAATGGGTTTTACTTCGGAGCAAACATATAGAGACCTGCACAGTTAATGTCCTGTCTTATGCATATTAAAGGGAAATAGGGCACCCTGAAAGGAATGGAACTTATTTTCAGCTCCTTTCCTTCATTCATTTCAATGGGATCTTGTGCAGGAGAACTTCTCGCTGGGCAATGTCCTATAGATACATGGGTGCTACACCACAGTCTGTACTGTTCTGCTTTACGTCAGCACCAGATTCACTATAGGTCAACAAGGTCTCCTGTAAGGCATGGGGCTGCATCCCTAGAAGTGGGATATAGGTTCCAGAGATAAAATCTGCTTTTTAGCATAACTCTAGGAACTAAATTCTATAGCCCTGCTTAGAGGGAGAGCCCTTTATTAAAATTAAATCATATTCACACCCATACCCTTCCCGCCTCCACTCACATCCAGTTGAATGGAGACAGAAAAATGCCTCTACCTTGGACCTGGTCGGACTATCCTAAACAGAGTGATCTTGTACTTTTATATACATCCACTGTTGAACAGGTGAGGGCTTACCTCCGATCAGGCCTGCCTACGATTGTAGAAGTGAGTCCTCATGAAATGAGGGAGGATTATTACTATCAAAACATAAGAATATATAAATGTATATATCTGGAATCATATCAAGTGGCAAAGTTGTTTTAATTTGGATTTCATCCCGTTAAACGTCCTTCCCAAATAATTAGTTACTGGAACGTAACTTACGTTAGAGCGATTCTCACAAACTAAAGCGTTTCAGTGCTTTTTTTCGCAAGCTCTTTCCTTTTCCTCCTAACTGTTAGGTTCACTGGTGAACACAAAGAACGTGGGAGTTTGTAAGAGCCTTAGGCATCATGCGCGGAAGTCCAGACCCCGCTCCTTTGTTCCTATTTGTGCCTTTGACTTTGGAGAAGTGGTGCTCTAGGTTTTTCCCTTTTGTGATGTGGGACCGTTTTGTAGGGATGTGGAAGGGGGCTGTTTCGTTAGGAGGCTCGGAGTGGAACAAATGGATATCGAAGAATTCCCAGTTTCAATTTGAATAAAGTCGCCTAAATTACAAACTACTTTTTAATCTCTCTATATAAACTCTTTGTAAATCTTTAGCTAGAATAAATTACCAGTAGCAATCAGAGCCTGAATCTTTGGCATGTAACCTGAAAGGAACATTTCCTGTTGGTGTAGTGGGAATGAGAGTTATGTCTTTGTGTAGTGGTTTGAGCATTGGACTACAACTCTGGAGACTGGGGTTCGAATCCCCTCTCAGCCACTGAATCCATTGGGTGACCTTGGGCAAGTCACATTCTCTCAGCCTCAGAGGAAGGCAAAGGCAAACTCACTCTGAACAAATCTTGCCAAGAAAACCCCGGAGTCGCCTTAGGGTAGCCATAAATGGGAAAGGACTTGAACGGATACAACAACAATTGAAAGATAACAGCGGCCTTACTAGGGATCTCACTCCTTTTAGGTGGTGGGTTCAAGATTCGCTTATTGTTACGCTTAGGTTGTTGGTCAGTTAGATAAAATGAATCACCTGTACTTTATTTACTTGATCTTGAAATATAATCCCTTTTTGGTAGAACTCATTAAACTAAAGGGAAATCACCCATGAAAATCAATGCTTGTGGGAGGGGAGAGAATGATGGTGGATTATCACATGCTGACCCTGGGAGTTGTTTGGAAGGCTATTTATTTGCTTACATTTTTCTATCCCACTCTTCCCTACGGAACTCAGGATGTCATCTAAAGACCCCACTTTTTATCATCAGAACGACTCTATAAGTTAAGTTAGCCTGAAAGAGAATGAGCTACCCAAGTTCTCCTGCTGAGCTTCAAGGCTGAATGGGGATCTGAACCTGGATCTTTTTTGGTCTTGGTTCTATAATCTAGTCATTATACACCATTCTTTCTATTGTAGGATCAGTTCCATGGGTCCCAGCAGAGGAAAAGAGGACTGTCAAGCAAGGGTGGTTAGCAAGAATTCTTATTCGCATTGATTGCAGCTGTTGTTTGGTTTATAAGATATATTGACAGTATTTCATAGTTGGGAGGTTTGGGGGAAAGCAAGTGTGATACTCCAATTTTCTCTCTTTTGGGATGAAGTACATGCAGGAAATACAAATTAGAGATTAAAATAAATGCATGTAGAAGATAAAGACTAATAGATAAAACTCAATTTGCTTTATCATAATAGGAACAATACAAGACTAAGATTCCATGTGCCAGATTTACAGTGCAAATCTTATGCATGTTTTACTCTGATATACCGTCCACAAAACTGAATGTGGCTTATCCCCAGGGCTGTCGCCTTACAGGGCTTCCTGGTGGATGTCTAGTCAGAAATAATCCCCACTGAATTTAATGGGGCTTCCTGCAAGGTAAGTCTGTATAGGTTTACAGTCTTACTAGACAAGAATGGCATTGACATCAGCCAGGCTTACATCCAAATGAAACAGATTTCTAATTGGAGAGCCAGGTCTTTTATTCATGGACCCAATCCAGCAGACAGCCCACCTGCAATGGTCCAGTTCAGGGAACTGAAACCACACAAAGCATATTTTTCTGAAAATCCACAGGCCATCTCTATCGATAGGATTCAGCTTGACTGCTGTTTCAGGGCAAAAACTACACGGAAATTCTCTTGTAAAGTTGAGATCCCTTCAGGGGAAGGTACCATTTATTTCTATGGTGTTTTGCACCACTGTCCTAAGGTTTGTGACCCTAAGTTTTTTCTTTGGGAAAAACAAAAAGGACAGGTGTCAATAGGAAAAAGAGGACGGAAATTGCTTTATGGGAGGATGGCTGCTTAAGCTGTTCTGTTAAGGTATTTGAATTCTACCCCATGATCAGAAAAGGAAGGGATAACTAACTCTGAAAGTAACAAGAGATGTGGAAGTAAGTGTGTGAGCGCATGTTTGGGTCCATGGGAGGAGGATCAATAAATTGAAGCGTTCAAAATATTATTTATCTCATTTCTCTGTTTATCATCTGTAACAGTATTGCTAATTTTCTGCGGCACTGAAGACCAACCCGAGTTAATAAAGAAATATGCGCGCAACACAACTGAAAACTGTTAACGATTTTTACACATTCTGTTTGAGCTTATAGAAAAGTAGCCCAGGAGCATAGTTATTATATTACCCCCAATCGATGAATAAACCGATAATGAACACAAATGGGGAAATGTATTATGATTTAATGAAGTTGGGTGGCTAGCAAATACAAAGACCTAGATTGAGGGGAGGGAATGTCCTGGTGAGGTCCTCTGTGTGGTGGGGGCGGGGGGAGTGGAGAGAGTAGAAAGTCGGACTCCAAGGAAAATGGTATGGGAAAGAAAGAAGGTTACAAAGGAAAAAAGAAAGGGGTACAAAAGAAGGAAAGAAAGAGACAGAGATAGATGCGGATGAGAAGTGAAGAACCGAGAAGAAGAGAAAGGGATCATCTCCAGACCCAACATCACCACCAGCATCATCTTGACTATTAATACCATCCCCACTACTGTTAGTGTTCTTACCATGATCTCACAAACTGTGCTAGATGCTGTTCTTTTTCTGCACTTTTTGCACATAGACCAATACAAATGCAACGGTTTGGGTCTTCCCCCACAATCGCTCCGTCTCAAACACCCCACGTCTGTTCCTCTGAGCCAGCCCCATAGCAAAGAATAGGACATATTACAGAGCAACAAAGGACTCTTCAGAGAGCCCAAAGGTTTGGGTCCATACTCAGGGCTAGGCCATTGAAATCAATGGGACCTAAGTGACCCACTGATTTCGGTCTGTTCCCAGTGTTGGTCTGTTTGGAGTGTGGTTAAGCATGGACTCCAGCCAATGAAATAAGTAAATAAAAAGTTCCCTATTTGTAAACGAGTTTAGCTGTCTACTCATGTCCTTCCAGTTTCCCTGTCCTGTCCTGTCCAAGTCTTGTCGGAATCTCCTAGTTCTTCCGGCTCTTGTCCAGCATTGATATTCCTAGTAGATCTAGAGAGGATTTCCCACAATAAGAAGGAACAACACAGTCTAACCCTATTGCCTCTCCCTCACAGAGACTCTCTGATCTTTCCAGTCCTAACAGCTTTTTGCAGTTACATCCCATTCATTTACCCTGGGCGTTCCTCTCCCTCACAAGAGAAATTCGGCACCCTGATTCTTCTTTTCGGTGTCTTCAGCTCCAAGGAAAGTGGAGCTGGGAGGCAAAGACTCCCATCCACCCAACGGCTCCTTGCTTATATACCTTGAAGCACTACACTCACAACTGCCAAATGAACACAAGGAAAGGGCTCCTTCTGTGGAGTAACACAAGCCACCGTACTTCACTCCCATAAAAAAATACCTTACAATACACAGATTGGTACCACAATCCTGTAGGTGTCTTCTCAAAAGTAAATTCCATTGATTTCAGTGGATTTATTTCCAGATGACTGGGTAGGAGCCTCAGTATCTTTTCCTGGGTTTACCTTTTTATTCCCTTCTTAGAAAGAACTCTCCCCTCATATATTCCTTCTTTCCTTCCTCCCTCCCTTTTCCCAATAACATTTCTTTGGATGGGCGAAGGGGAAGACAAAGGCTTTGTTAAAATCACCCGGAAAAGAAGGATGGGAAGAAAAAAGGCGGGGAGGGGGGAGAAGAATAAGCATGGAGACCACGAAAGCGGGCCCACGCTTGGCTTTCCCGGGGCTCTTTGAACCTCCCTCCTTGTCGCCATTCATATTTAATGAAAGTCACCGTGTTGGTCTAATTGCACTACATAAAGGTTTACACTAGCAGACAGAGTAAAATAGCACCACTCGGGGCGGTGCGAAAACCCTCGCCAGCCGCGCAGAAGTAAGAGAGAGAGGGGCTCGGTGGATCTGCGCCCCGTGGCTTCCCACTCCTCGCCGGTAGTTGCGGTATTATTTCTACCTGGAGAGGGGGAATGGGGACCTTCTCCCAGCCCGGTTTTTTACCTTCCCCTCCTGTTATCTGTGGCCGGCTACTTTCTTGAGTCAGCAGGCAGCCGGAAAGGGAATTGAACAGAGCCGATCGCTTTTTAGTTTGAGCTGGCCACAGATCTGTTCGGCGACCACGCATTTTCTCGAAAGGAGAGCGCCCTTAGCAGCTCTGGGCCCCAGTATCTTTCTCTCCCTCCCGGGTATCTCCTTTCTCCCCTTTCCAAGCAGCCGCCCAGGACAAGTCTGTCCTGGCCCCCTGTTCCTCGGACTCATCTGAGAAGGACAACTGATTCCTGAGAACCTCTGGAGTGGGAGCAACAGCACTTCTACCGCCCTCTCTCCCTTTCCCGAGTAGGTTTTTAAATTACCCCGAAGTAAAGCCAACACAAAACATCACACAAGCTTCAAGGGGCTCAGCGCAGCATCAGCAAAGGAAGCCCACAACGACAAAGCAAAGAAACCGTGCAACCTTAGACATATCAAATTAAGAGTAAGTCCCAGTAAGTTCAGAGAGGGAAGTCTTACTCCTAGGTAAATATATAAGCTTGTGGTCTCAGTCAACTTCAGAATGACCGTGGCTTAAGCAGTCACAAGCAACTAAGATTACTTGACCCTTGGGACCAAAAGGTTTGGGAACTTTTCAAAGGGAAATGTTCTTTGATACTCAACATTGCCCGCTGTTTCTAACAGGAATCCTGTCCGCCTACCTGAATACCTCTCTGCCTATCCATCCAGACATCCAGCTTCTGCTTTCGGAGGCCTTTCCTAACACAAACCAACACAGTGTCTCTCCCAACCATAGTGTTCTGTCATTAAAGTGAACTCATCCCTAAAGTGAAATCCACAGGCTGTGCTCTTTGCTCTCAATAAAGTACTCAGGTCCAATGTAAAAGCCGATCAAGATTTGCAAGCATGTAGCATGTGTCTATATATGCATGTGTATGTCTATACTTATACACACACACACGCATATATTTAGTATTTGCCCGTTACAGACAAGTCTATTATTTGTGGACTCCGGCGAAAGTGGAGGGGAGGCCCCTAAATAAAACTTCCTGCTGAGTGTTCTATTGTTCTGTGCTCTCTGGAAATCTACTACAGGTTTTGGAAAGTGACATCTATTGTTCTGCCTTAGCTTCAAGTGAAGAACTTAAAGAAAACACACACGCCGGCTCGGCTCCTCTCAGACAACCCAAACTCTTCCCCCGGCCTTTCTGTCTTAGATGCAACTCCTAAGATATTTCTGAATCGAACATCTTAGCCCGTTCGCCATACAATTTTGTTGGTTATTTTGACCTCAATAGCATTCCAAAGTCCCTGCGCCGGATTTTGCCTCCGAAAGCGCTTTGCACGCAATCCACCGGGAAGTTGCGCTCCTTGAAAGGAACAGGAGCTTAGCAACAGAGCAAGCCGAAGTTCCCGGCAGATTGTGCTCCAAATCCTAGCAGAGTGAAGAGAAAATTCCGGCGCCCAAATCAGAAGTCTCCCTAAGAAATCTCCATATTTCCTCGTCGTCTTGTCTTTCAAAGACTTGGGGGAGAAGAAAGAACCGCGGACTCTCCAAAAATTTCTAGGCGCTACTTTGTCGCTATCTTTTCACGGTTGCCGGATTGCTCAAAATTTATACAAATCTCTCCTTAATTGGTAATCACAGATGCTTTAATTTAAGACCCCCAGCTATACAGTTTTCACATTAGGTTTTGATCTATTACAGTAAATCGTCTTAAATAATCAACTCTAGGGAGAGGCAGAGAGAGAGAGAGAGAGAAAGAGGGGGAGAGGAGAGAGAGAGAGTTCTGAAAGATCACACATCATTTTCGTTTGAGAAATGATTTATCTCGGACGGTGCCATAAACAACACAACTCTCTCTCCCAAAGACACACAGACATACAATGGGCGAAGTCTGTTGCTGCTGCTGGTGTTGACATGTTTATTGTAATAAATCAAAGGAAAGAAAGGAGGAAGAGAAACCGTTTGAGGATATATATATATATATGCACACACACACAAATATATATATATATGCGCGCACACACACACACACACATGGAATGGCTGGATGGGTATAAATACACACACCACCACGGGGTGAAGAGAAATGGGAGAAAATGAAGATGGCTATTTGTCACATTTTACGACAATAACATTAATAACAAACAATAAATTTACATGGACATACAGACTGGGAGACAAGAAGGGATCTCCCGCTACTTACAATAAGTCCAGCCCTCGGCGTGGCTTCTTGCTTCCTGAGAAATGTTTTATTGCCGCTCTCCCTCTCTCTCTTACACACACATACTCTCTCTCACATACATACACACACACACACACTCTCCTCTTCCCCCCCACCTCTTGGAATAGGCTTATGAGTGTGCCTGTGTGTGCGTGAGAGAGAGAAAGCGAGAGAGGGGTTTTTTTTTTTTAAAGGACAGTTGAATTTCACGTCAGACACAAGGAGACCATGTCTGCGATTTTCCTGACGAATACATATCTATTCTGCAACCTCTGCATTAATTATTTAATGAATCACGTGACTTGGGGAAGGGGGCTGGGGGGCTCTCGGTTCTGTTTCCCATCCACAGAGAGGGCCGTTGTGACCTTCCAGTGGAACGCTGGAACCTGTACACACACACACACACACACACACAATCGTATATACCCAGGCGCCGAGGTGTGTGTGTGTGTGTGTAGACACAGGTACAGCCATCTTGCACAATATCTGTGAGCCCTGTAAGAAAAGGAAGCGGCTGTGGAAACTTCCTTAGAAATACACGTGTCCAAAAGGAAATGCATCCACACGTTTCAGCAGAAAGAGAAAACGTAAATTCAGATTATTTTTGTTAACTAGTGTCCAGAAGGGGAGTTTTCTTTAAGCTCATCTTACTTACAGAGATTGCCATCGTTTTCTAAAGCATTCTTGGATAGTGTCATATCTCCACGTGATCTTCCATTCATTGCTCTGCCTCTTGTCTTTCTCTCCCGTTATTACCTTCCTTCCTTTCCTTTTTCTTTCTTGCATTCATTTATTTTCAGTGCTGTTCTTACTCCTCAGCCCTTTCCCTCTCTTTATGCCTCCAGTCTCCCACGGTCTCTCCTCATTCGATCAACTACAAGTATGCTAAGCAGATTTGGGACCAGATAATGTTTGACTATAAATTAAAGTCAACGAAAGTGAGTAGCAGTAACGCAGTTGTGAGTCAAATTGCTGGCGGGGCAAGGGAAACCCGGAAACACTAAATGTTGTAAGGTGTAAACAGAGGAACTCTTTTTACCTCGGAGAGCCGATCTAAGGAAGGATCTCAAAACAATAGACAGTCAAACACACTTATATAAGTTTGCGCAAACACGCTCAAACAATGCAGAAGCGGAGAATCACCGGAAGGGCTGTTTCGCAGCGTGTATGTATGGTTACGTTTATTGTTGGGAGGATGGTGGTGAAGGGAAAGTGTCTCCCCCCCCAACCCCGTCCTTATTTTCCAGGTGATCAAAAGAGCGCTGGCATCGAGCATCTGCAAACAATGGAACTGATAAAGGGTCTCGCAGGCAGCGCTTTAAACAGGCAGTAAAAATCAAATCAAACAATGGCGGGGCGGAATGGAGGCTGAGCTTGGAGCTGAAGGCTGGCCTTTCTCCGCGGAGGAAGGGAAAGTGGGGGAGCGTGGTCTGTGTAGGTCTGAAACCCCACACTGATGCTTCCTCAACGGGGTTCTTTCTGTCTCCTAAACATTTTTGACAAAGGTAGACCAAAGATAGACCTTGAGATTTAACGCTCTGCGGGACGGGGCGGCTGCGTCAGGATTTTAAACAGGAATTAAGAAGAGAGAAGCACAGGTTTTCCAGGTTTTTCTCCTTCACAGGTTTGGGGAACAAAAGGTTGGGAGAGGGAGGGAGTCCCCTGAAGCAATCCTTTCCAAGCAAACCTTGATAACATAAGCATACCGTATATTAGATAAGCCGACACTGAAGCGAGCCCCTTTTATTCGAAAGGTTCTTTTTTTCTTACTCGATATTTTCTCCTTGTTTCAAGAGAGCTTAGCCCATCTGCAAAATTTCTCAGTAAGAGCAACCTTTTTCAGACGCTAATCCGAATTGCGGCATTCTCACAGGGAAGCATAAATGCAGAATCTGTCTCAATCTCAAAGATATTTTACTCTCAAGTAAGACTGTGTTCTTACACTCCATTCCTTAGGAAAAAAAATCAGGGATAATCAGCCGGGACAATCTTGCCAAACAGATTTCGTTTATTTGATAGGAAAGGAAGACACTCCGACTTTGGTCGGAACAAACCTTAAAGAAAGCTCCATGCACTGGCTTTACATTAACTTAAAGTCCCCAACAAACCCAATTGAATTCAGCTTTCCCCTACCCCGGTTTACATCCCGTCCTAAAAGCTTCGCTGGAGAAGAAAGTCCCATTGCAATCAATGGGACTAGGTTCCCGAGAAAGGGTTTGGGCCCGACCTTGTAAGAGTTCGAAGCCACAACGGGGAGAAAACAAAGAACAAAGAAGGAACTCGCTGCAAGGAGACCGTGCCTAAGAAAAGGATTGGAGTGGGATGAAGAGGGGGGACGGAGAAACGCGGAAGTAACTTCTTCAAAAATTACTGATGAAGGAAAGGAAGGGGGGAAAAACCAGATCTCGAGTTTTCAAGCCTCCAGAATATTGAAAGACATCTTGCGTTTTTTTTAAATTAAATTTTAAATTAAAAAAAAAGAGAAACGAAAGAAAGTGAGAAAGAAAGCAAGAGGAAGGAAGGAAGAAGAAGATAAAAGAGACCTTTCTTGGAGAAAAAACAGGAAAAGAAAAAAAACGAAAACATGTCTATAATCCTTTGGTGGCAAAGGAAACAAAAATCCGTCTGCTTCTTCCCCCCCCCTCACTTTTTAAAAAAGAGCAACTTTGATTTAAAAAGATGTTTCTGTCTTCTATAGTTCAAAGGAAAGGAAGCGCCTCGCCTCACCCTGGTAGGTGCGAGAAACCGAGAGGGTTTTTCTCCCTCTCAAGATAAAATGAACGTTTATATAGTGGGAAAGGCAGATTGATTTACGAATTTAAACACGCCGGTTTTATTGGGGATCATAAATCTGTCAGGGGGCTACCGATCAAACTGAGAGCGCTCCCAAACTGCGCTCCTCGGCCAGCCAAACCTCCCCGCCTCCCTCGCTGTCGCTGAAAGGGACGTTTGCAGGGGAAAAGCCAGCGGGATCCTAACAGAGAGCGAGGAGGGGGGACAGGGAGCGTGGGTGGTTTGGGGGTGGGGGAGAAGGCTTGGGGGTGGGGGAGAAGGCTTGGGGCAAATATCTCGAACGCAAAGGAAAGAAAGGGAGAGAATTTACACACCCAGACACTAAGGACGGTACGCATAGGGGGAAATAACACGCCTTTCACCCAGTTGGACCACAGGTCCCACCATCCTCAGTAAATGTGGGCGATGGGAGTTGTATCTCAACACATTTGAGAGCCGAGGGGAACCATGATCAGGGAAGACTGAAATAAGAAGTGGGAAGTCGGAAAACCATCTCTAGGTATTTCTTGCCTAAGAAAATCCATGGGGTGGCCATAAGTTCACACACACACACACACACACACACGAGGGGATGTAGAAGAGAGCCAGTCTGAGGACTAGACTTCAAATCCCACTCAGCCATGGAAACCCACCGGGTGACCGTGGGCAAGTCACACTGTCTCAACCTCAGAGGAAGGCAAAGGCAACCCCTCTCTGAACAAATCTTGCCAAGAAAACTGGTGATAGGTTCGCTTTAGAATCTCCATAAATCGGAAGCGACTTGGTAAAGCACACGACAGGAACAAAAGAGAGGAGAAGAGAGTGTGACCGAGCATATGTAGACTTTCTTCTCCCCCACCGAACACCCACAGGCTCAGCCAGGTGGGCCACAAATACAGAGAGTTTTCTTCATTTTATTTCCGAATGATGCGGGCCAGGCGGGACTACGGACACCACAACTTCAGACCGCACTCCTGCACATGCACTTTGTCGCTGTTGTGTTTCTTCAAGGCGACTCGGACTGTGGCGACCGCCTCCGAGGATTTTCCTAGCAGATTTATTCAGAGGAGGCTGAGAGAGTGTGCCTTACCCAAAGTCACCCAGGGAGTTGCCATGGCTGAACGAGAATTCGAACACGGGCTTACCAATTCAGCACTCAAACCACTCAGCCAGGCTGGCTCACATATGTGCGTTTCTTTGTAGAAAAGGCAAACATGTATCCTGCCAGGACAAAGGAGGTGAGCCGCGCGAGGGGGGAGGCAGGGCTCGGGAGAGGCAGAGGGGGACACTAAACACGATTACAATGGCCTGTCTCTCCATGCTCATCTCCCCCGCCTCCCGGTGCTTCTTCATGCGCGTTCAGTTGGAGACGTCCATTGTCGCTCGCTTAATTTTTGATTATTTTTTTTTTAACATAGAGCTTTCTACCCTGCTCTATCCCAGTCGTCCTCTTATTGGGAGACTGAACTTTCCTCCTGAATAAGAGACACTTGGCCAGAGACTAGTGGGAAGACTTTAGGGCTTTTGGTGGTTGAATAAGTAGAGCCAGCCTAGTGTAGCGATTATAGGGTCAGACTACGACCCTGGACACTCGGGGTTCGACTCCCCGCTGGATCATGGAAACCCACTCGCTGACCTTGGGCACAGCACACACTCTCAGCCTCAGCATGATAGATTCTCCTTAGGGTCGCCATAAGTCGGACAGAAACAATTTGAATAACACTTATTGAGCGATTAACACTAAACATTTCAAAACGAAACAGTCATTGTCCTTTCGGTGAGCTCAAAGAGAGCGATTCACAAACCACTTAGGCCTAGCGGGCTCCTATACCTTTAAAGTTTGTGTAGAAGAGGGGATTTCAGCAGAGGTTGCCTGACAAGCAACCTCTGCTGAAATCTCCTCTGTTACACAACCTTTAAAAGGTACAGGAGCCCTCTCTGGTTTTCGTTCTGGCAACCTCAAGGTTAGATCGGACAAAGTGGATTAAAAACCCCGTTAAACGCCATTGGCTTCCCTGTTAAATGGATTACTGTGTCAGGGCTCCGGCTAAACTTATCTGGAGGCGCCTACCAAACGCTCACACTCTCGCAGGATTCAGTCCATGGCCCATTTCAAGTTCAAGTCAAACACCGGCTTGGTTTTTGAATGACGGTGGGTCTGGCCCAGAGTCCCACAATACTGCATGCAGGTGGGGAGGCATAAATCCCCCCTTTTGCCCCATAAATGCACCACAGGGCACATTATGAAAGGGCCATGGGTCCCAAGGCAAGGCCCATGTGGACCAACTCCCCGGTGTGTCTGTAAGGAAGGGCAGCCTTGATCTTTTACAGGATAAGCACAACATCGTCGCTCTAAAGAAACGTCATCAAAAGACTCGTGAAAAAGCTCTGTGGGCCTGAAGGCACCCCTGGGCATGAAGACAAAAGAAAATCATCACAAGCGACCTCGGACTGAAAAAAAAAAACTTGAAAACTCATATTAAAGCCATTTCCACACTAGACTGTTATAGCGCTATTATTCTACTTTCAAAATCCTATGGAATCCTGGGGCTTGCAGTTTAGGGAGGGGCCCAAACTGCAAACCCCAGGATTCCAAAGGATGTTGAAAGTGGAATAATAGCCTATAGCAGTCTGGTGCGGAAATGGCCTAAGAGAGGGTAGGTGAGGAGAAAAAGAACCAAAGCAGGAACCAAAGGAAGACAAAAGACGGGCGAGGCGGCCATTTTAGCCAAAGCAAGGTCCTTTTGACCGGCTGGTAAGTCTCAAACAAGCGATCAATGACCATAAGCAGCCCATAATCAATACCTTTTCCAACGAGACACCGGCTGACCCGTGTCTAGTTCTTTTAACTTGTCACAGAGGAGAGGGTTGCTAACCGTAGAGAGACCGGGGAGGGGGTCTCGAATAAAAGGTGAAAGGAAGGAGGCGAGGACGAACAGGACACAGAAGGGTGGGGTACAAGTCATGAATCTCTCCCACGCACCCCTCCTTCTGCCAGCACCGCGAGGTGTCGTCTGAATCAACCCACTTGCCAGACGTGTTGCCCGCACCTCACGTTAACACCTTCCCAGCCCGACGGCGAAGAATGGCCATTGTTCTTCCAGGCAAGGGGAAGGAAGGCAAGAAGGGGGGAGGTGGGCTGGGTGGGTTGATTACAGACCACCGTCCTCAGTACTGCTGCTGCTGCCGCCGCCTCCGCTATCACCGCTGCTGCTCTCCCGGTGCTGACAAGAAAAGAGCAATCCCCATACTACTTTGTGTCACCAGAAATGAACCCGTGATTTAAGCAACGACATCCCAGCAGACCGGAGTTATGATGGCGAGGCCTTTAAATTACCCGAGCTCTCCATCATCCCAGCCCGTCCTCTCGCCCAGGTCCCGGTGATTTCAGTGAGGCCTGCGCAGGAGAACTTCCCCGCAGGACTGGGCTCTAAATCAATCAGCAACAAAAGACCCCACCGGCCAAAAGGAAACCGAAGGGGAGAAGCAAGAAGCCAAGTTACCCGCGCCATACAACACACGCATGCACAAAGAAAGCGATTGACTGGGGGGGGGTCGAGGAGGGTCGGTTTTCATGTTTTTTGCCCGGTTTTTTATTTTATTTTTTCATTATTATTTTTTTGCCTGCAGAGTTTGCTTTAGCCCTCCTCTGCTTCTGTGTGAGTCATACCACACAGCACAATGTCCAGTCTTGAAAAGGTCAAGGGGTTTTGAGGGGTCATTCTGTAGCCGCAATACCAGGCTAATCGCTTAGAAAACGTGTCCCTTGGATGAACTCGAAGCTCACTCCGCAGCTCGCCAGGGTCACATTTGAAACTCCGTTTCGTTTAATACAACCCTCTCCCACCCTGAAATGCAGATAGATAGAGAAAGAGAATCGGTCACTCACACCTCTGTTGACGAACCTTCAAAAATCCACACGCCAGCACGCTACAGGCGAATTTTTTACCAGAAATTCACTAGCCACACCTCCTCTTTTTCTATCTAGCGTTATGAAATACATCACATTATCCTCATAGTATCCCCAGGGATAAAGAGTTCTAGAACAACGCCGTGCATTGAGGTGCCAGTGTTCAGAATTCATGCAGAAATCAAAGTCTTAAACAACAACAAGAACAACAAATGTCCTATTAATTCTGATGCTCTGGCTTTTAGCTACATTGTCTTAGGACAAAGGAAATCTTCTTTAGAAACTTCAGCTGTACAAACCACATTTAAACAGAACAAACATCAAAGTTCTGGTTGGTTCATTCTTTCTTTCCCATCCTTCCTCCCCTGCCCTTTTTATAATGTTCCTGAACATTTTAAAAAACAGAAAATTAAAAAAAAAGTTGCAACTAAGGCTGCAATGCTAGGTAAACTTATTTGAGAGTAAGACCACTGAACTCAGTGGGATTTACTTCGAGTAAGTAAACACGTTGTAAAAAATTGGACTTCACAGAGTTGGATTTTAAGAGCAGGCTCCCCCCGCCCTCTTCCTGTTAAAAAAGAAGCAACATACGATTTCAAAAGAATACGCCCAACCATTAAAAAAAAAAATTTTTTTTTACCTTTTTGGTTTCCCATGATTTTTCTCCAGAGGCTTAAAGATGGTGCTCATATCTGAAGCAGAGTCTTCCATTAAAAAAAAGAAAAAGTGTTCGAGTTTGTATGTGCTTGTGAATATGCACATAAATATAGAGGTATGTGAGGCTATATATATATATATATATGTATGTATGTATATAGTCTCAACGTACACATATACACATCCCTTGAAGATATCTTGAAAAATTCAAGGCTCCCGGGTACTCTTTTTTTTCTCAGTAGAAGATCTGCAGAGGTTTGCTGTTGAATAACAATAGAAAAGGATAAGTACTTGAAGAAAAGAAATGATTAATGATTTTTTCGGTATAATTCTCACATTTTTCTCAGCTCTTGACTGCTTTTGAATGCTTGTGAACTTTTGGGGTCTATAGAAATCTCCACCCTAAATTCTATTCATGCTCTCCAGCTTTGATTCGGCTCTATAGAAGCTACATTCTTACCAGTATATGCTTTTAAAGTTTTGTTTGGGTGTGTAGGAGAGGGAATGTCTTGGCATATCCCTGAAAAAACAGAGGCAACATTCTCAATGGGAATTTAGCCAGTGTGGTTGAGAGACATCCCAATGTTTGTAAATTTCAAACTTCTTTCCATCTAAAAATGTCTCCCACACCCATCCCCAGCTTAGCCATTATTAGATAATATAAAAACTGATGCATGCTCCTCCATCCCTTCCTCAAACCTTTAATGCCAGGTGCCTTTTGTAAACAAAAACAAGCCAAACTATTTAATACAAATGTTTCCTCAAACATTGACCCACCAGGAAGGAAAAATCAAAGACAACAACAACAACAACAAAAGTTTGGTGCCAAAACCCATTTCTTAATCCCAATTAGATTATTCCCATTGGATCCATAAGAATTTGGTAAATCAACACCTCTGTAAATTCCATAGTTTCAGAGAGTCTACTTTAGTTAGGAATAACAATAAGATTTAGGCTGCTTCACAATTGTCTTATGTATTACCTGCAGGCGTGTACAAGGCCCTTCTTGTTTCAGAACATCTCCTAAACATTGTATTTACTTGAAGTTAAGAGGGATGGATTCCCATTTACTTCCAAGAAAGTGTACTCAGGATCACACTGTTGTGGTTGCTTTTGATTTATTCTACACCAGTCTAATACTAACATTATTGACTAAGTGGAAATTGGATTGTGGCCAGCCTCTGCAATCCAGAACCCACTTACAGGGATGGCTGCACAGAAAACAGGGGATCAATAGCAGAATTGGGGTTACAGAAGACATAGGTTAGAACATTAAAAAAAAAAATCAGTTCTCATATAAAGATACTTTCTGCCAGCCCATCTTCACCCTATGAAGGGAACACCATATACACATTGGGTTGGATCCAGATTTCTTCATGCTTAAAAGAGACCTCTGAAATTAGCAAAATCTAGTGTGGCCTAAATATCCTACAGGCAAGTTAAGCAGGGTTAAACCTAATTAGAATTTAGATGACTGAGATCAACAACAACAGATACTGGGTGCTGTAGGCCATATTTCAGAGAAAGAAACTGGCACAATCACTTCTGAGTACTCCTTTCCAAAGAAATCCTATGAATGGGGTGCCCACAAGTTGACAGACAACTTAAAGGGACATACCTACATAGTAAGGTTCCTACTAATTTAAGTCCCATTTATTTCAATGGGCCATGGATGTGCTCCAAGTATCACTAACTCTGGTTCCAACCCTCAAAAATAAAATTTGTATTGAAATTGTTGGATTGGACTATATTATTAACTTTACTGAGACACACATTTGGATACCAGAAAAAGAGAGAGAGAAATAATACATAAACAATGTTGGAGTAATGAATAGATATTGACCTACATGCAGATTACTGCACTATTTATTCCACATACTAAAATTATTTTTGGGGAGAGGACCTATTGAACCCAAGGGGAATTTGAAATGCATTTGACTTTGATTTCTGTGGAACTAGTGTAGGAGAACTTCCCACTGGATTCTGTCCTAAGCCAAAACCCATGTTAGGATCAGGTTAGGGATCTTAAAAAGAAGAGGAAGAAGAAAAATAGAGAAAATACACTGTAATGGTTTTCTTTGTATGGTCTCAGATTCTCTCCACACACCCCCAATATAATTTGTAACTTAGAACTGGAATGCTATTTCGTCCTAAACAGTATTTTCGATACTTTGTATGAGAAAGAAAATGAAAATTAATACAAGAGCTATGGAGCACAAAAGAAGTCATTTGTCTTCTTGATTATCTATTTGCTTGTCAGAGTTTGAGCTATTGCAGCGGCTGGCTCCTTTGTAATATAAAAATACACAGAAAACCTGCAAACACCAAGAAACATCTGTGCAAAAATTATAGTCATTAAAATGTATTAAATACCTTGAAGAAGCTACCTTTTTGTGGTGTGGAGGGCAGAGGAAGGAAAAGAAAGGAAAAACATACCTTGGAGGACACAATGATGCTTTGTATACTCCATCCATCAGCATTGGGTTTTTTTTTTAAATAAATAAATAACGATCAAACTCCTATTTTAGTATTTGAACCAGTTTGGAAAGCAAATGTAACCACACTGATGCATGTTCAAAGGAAATAAATCATCCCTTATAAGGCTTAGCTGTAGTTAAGGAGGATATACCCTATGGTCAAACATCTTTTGTTTCCATTAGAGGAGGGGAGGCTTAGAAATTGACAACAATAAAAATTCGGTCGCATCTTAAAAGCGGGGGTCTGCAAACGATGGGAACAAAAGACAAGTGTCTCTACTGTTGCTGCTGCTGCTAAGAGATATTCTGAAGACCACAGACAGCCATGTTCACAATAAATGGTTTATTTCGAGGTTGTTGGGGTTTCCCCCCTTTTTTCCATTTTGGTTCACTATGTACACATATGTTCTAATGGATATCACACAAAACAACAAGAGGTAATTATACAGAACTAGAGGATCGGGGGTGTTACTCCCCCCTCCCCACAAGTTCTCTGGAATCACACGATTTCGGAATGTCATATATAAAGGAGAGGGGCTAGAGAGGGGAGAGGGAGGGAAGGAGGGAGTATAGAAAACACATATTTCTTCCCTCACCGCTTACTTCCCAGGGGAATTCCCTGAAAATCCATCTTTGTGCACACATCCAGTTCGAAAGGGGGGCGAAGAAGACGGCGGGGGAGCATTCCTATTTACGCAGAATCTCCCCTCCCTTCCTTTTTAATAGCCCCTGGAACCCAGATGGCCTTATGTTATAATCAACTTTATAGACTGAAATGCACAGCCTTGCCTGCTTCCCAGGTCTTCCAGGTTAGGTAATTAACCTGAAGAACTTCCTGCTTCTTTTTCCTTATAATTGCTTCGGTTGCTTGTATTCTCTCTTCCTCGCTCTCTCAATTTTTGGTTGCCCCCACCCTCTCCCGATCCTCCTTCTTTCCTCATTGGCACCCCTCTTGATCTGAAATAGTCACCACCCAATGAATTCCTTAGAGGGCTTGGAGAATTTTTACTTTTTTCTGCTTCCCAATCCTTCTACTTCTCGTACCTGAATTAAACAGATTATCAACACCTTTCTTTAGCCTGGGGTGGAAACGCCTGGCTTTAAAGTGGGATGTGTGTGTGTGTGTGTGTGGGGGACAAACGGAGGCTGAAAGAAGGAGGTGTGTGTGAGAGAGGGACACCAAGAGTCCAGTTCTCCTTAGGTGAAACCGGGCCTCATTTATTAAAGATGACACTGCCTGTCGAGCTAATGGCTGGCATAAGGTCCTTCGTTTGTACGCGAGAGTAAACATGACAAATGGGCCCGAGTTTGGCTTGATTAAGGATGAAAAAGGGATCCATCTTAGCCAAATCCTAAAAAAAGGGGGAAAGCAACCCTCCCTATCTCCTATAGAACAGAGAAGCTACCCCTCCCATCGCGCAACACAGTCCTCCTTTCCGGCCAAAGGAATAACCCCTCGCCCCCAATTCTCCTTTGTTTCCTCTCCCATCACATAAATAGTGTTCCCACCTACTCACTCGCCCCCTCCCCCAACGCTCCCTCTTTCTTCCTCCAGGGAACAGTGAAGCCTCAACGCGTTGCTCCTTTTCATACATCAGTTCTCAGCACACACCCACAATCCACACATACACACACAGAGACAACGCTCAAAAGACGGTTATAGGTTGGTGGTGGGGGTAGGGGTGGGTCCATTGGTTCGGTCCTGGGGGCCGCCTCCGCCGCCACCGCCTTGCACCGGCAGGCTGGTCGCAGAATTGGACCGGATCTTAGTATTGGGTAACTTGTGGTCTTTTTTCCATTTCATCCTCCGGTTTTGAAACCATATCTTGATCTGGCGCTCGGAGAGGCAAAGGGAGTGAGCAATCTCCACCCTTCGCCTCCGGGTGAGGTAACGATTGTAGTGGAATTCCTTCTCCAGCTCCAGGACTTGCTGCCTGGTATAGGCTGTCCGGGAGCGCTTCGGTTCCCCTCCCGTGTAGTTGGGGTTGACTGAGTGAAGAAATAACAAAAGGAGAGGGAGAGGAGGGGAAGAGAGCAGGACAGAAAAAGAAGACCAAGAAGGGGAGGAGGGGGAAGGAGGGTTGGCAGCGTTACTCTTCAGTACTATTAAAACACCCACAACAACAAAACAACAAGGACAATGTAAGGCAGCAAAGGAAAACAACGATCTTCACACTTGACAAAACGGAAGGAAAACGTGACAGCCAGTTACAAAGCAAAACAAACCACCATCCCTCCCTCTAAGGCGCAAACAAATCGGATCTCACTCGGGAGGCAAGCCCTGCTGAGATTAACGGGACTTTCTCCTCTGTAAACCGGCGCAGAACTGCAGCCGAAAGCATCCAATCTCCATTGACCAACCCAGGAGTAAGGCCCGTTGCACTTTGCGGGGCTTCCTTGGGAGTAAACATATACAGGACCGGACTACCCCAACGCTTCCGTTCATGGGAACGAGTCCAGCCCAAGGGCCATTTCATTTTCAGGTGGTGGAAGGTTGCCTAGCGTTTATTCTGTGCTCTTTAGCTTCTCTGACTTCCTGACCTTCTCTACCCAAAACTGCACAGTTTTGCCGGAGTCTCCTAAAGTAATCGACAGTCTAACCTCCCTTTTGCTTGCATACGTCTCAGCCTGATTTCCCTTAGCCGGAAAAACAATTGAGGTTCTTTCAAAGCCAGCACCAGGTCCTGAGTCCAGGGGCACCAGGAGCTTGAGCAACTGTTCTTAAAAGTCCGCCTAGAATTAATCCCATGGGTTCAATTGTGGTTACTTCAGAAGGGACCTAGTTTGGGATAAGGAGGACAGAGGGAATAGCATTAAGCTCTGGAGTCCAACATCTTAAAACGGCCTTGCACTCCAGTTCTTAAAATATCCAAGCACTGATTACTAGCTTGTGGGTAAATGCAAGAAGGACGTTGGCAAGACGGGCCCAATGCACACATATGTCAAATTTCTAGGAATTCCCGAGAACATTAGGCGTGAAACTCATCTACGTCAACCGCATAGACAATACTGCTAAACCAAAGTCCTTGGACTGAAACCAGTTCAAAAACAGGTCGAAATCGCTGTTGCTCAAGAGGCATAGAGTAAAATATTGCTCCTCAACAGCCTCTTGGATCGCTTTAGCGGACGATCAGAGATCCGCCCACGTGTATCTGAAGAGTTGACTGTGCACCTCAAAGTTCTATAAAAGTTTTACCCCACATGTAAATCTCTCCCCTATCCTGGAAACACTTTATTTGGAACTCATTTCCCCTGAACCCGAGGACACTCCCTTTTAAATAAACTACAGTATGAGAAGAGGATTAAAAAAAAAAAATCTAACAGCAACATTTTAGAATTATGCTTCAAATAGCTACTTCGATAGGAAGGAAGCCGAATTAACAAAAAGGAAAGATCCCATACCTCCTTAAAACTTTTCCTGCGGAACATTCTCCAAAGGAAGGAGGAAAGAAAGAAAGAAAGAAAGAAAGAAAGAAAGAAAGAAAGAAAGAAACTGGAGAAGGATGTTAACAGGGACTTCAAAGGCAGTTGGCCAAGAAGAGCAATAAAAATTTATGGAGGATGTAATTATAGCGCTCTGCAAACAGGGAGACCATAAATCTCCAAGGGGAATGGTTCTTTTACAACAGGGGCAATAAGCTTTTTCTTCCCCCTTCTTCTTCATCTTCCCAACAAGACTTTGAGGTGCAGACTAGTATAAAGCGAACGGCACTTTAAGGTTCACTTACCCGAGCTAACATGAACCTTCTTCATCCAGGGATAAACTACCGGTTCTTTGCACGCGGACGGGCTTTGGTTGAGAGAGTTTTGGCTACAGGAAGGCGGTGGGCTTGGCGTGATGGATTCGCAAGTGTGGTTTGGTTCGGACAGATGGTTTTGAAGTCCAGCTGGAGCAAGGACATGCTGGCTCCGGGGAGAGAGGACGGCGGGTTGGTGCCCAGACCCCTGGCAAGGAGGATAGGACGGTTGGTTACAGGCGGACCGCGCTGGGTACAACGCCTCGTGTTGGAAAGAGTTCTCCTCGCGCCTCTGGCCGCTGAAATATTCCGGAGAATGACTGGGAAGGTAATCGTGCTGGGAATATTCTTCGCATGGTGGGAATTTGGGGTCCACATAGTTGGAGTTGATCAAGAACGAACTCATGGCCATTAATATAATTTTTTTTTTTTGGAATTGCGAAGGGCGCGCGCGCGCCGGCACGCACACTCCCGTTCACTCACACCGCACGCACACCCCCAAAATATACTAAAATTTATTCCTATTTCTTTTGAGCCCCCCTCCCTTCCCCCTTCTCCCTTTCTTCCCCTCCCCTTCTCACTCGTTTTCCTGTTTCGGAGAGCCCTCCTACTTTCGCCGTCAACTAACAAAGTTAGAAGGCCACGTGATCCCAGGAACCAATGGAGAGGTTGCCTGGGATTCCCGGATAAGGAAATAATCAAGAAGGGGGCAATGGTGGGGGGATGCTTTTCGCCTTCCCGTTGCTCGCGCGCACTCAACTTGGAGAGAGGTTGCATTCAAGTAAATTTGGAGTTATTTTGCACAAAAGTGCGGTCAGGTCTTAAGGTGGGACTCTGCCTTGTGAAACAGCCATGGCATTCTTCTCACCCTTTTCTTTGACCAGTCTGTTAGGATTTACATAATTTCCTATCTTAAAGAAATCTGGTACCCCGTAATCTCTCCACGATCGAGAAATCACAACATTCAAGCGCATCCCTATCAGTTCTTAAAATCAATGCGGACACTAACATGCACAACCGCCTCCCCTTGCAAGGTCCCGCTTAAAGTAAGAACAAAGAAGAAGAAAAGGAAAATTACCATGCATTTAATCTCGACACATAGGTGATGATTGGGGGGGGAGAGCTTTCTCCTAGCTTTATTTTGCCTCGGTTCTCTGGTTCCTGTTTAAATTTTGGTGATGGAGTCCAGCCAGTGGCAAAGATAGATAGAGCTCGTTTGAGATCGATAGAAATGTCATTAACTAATTCGGATTACCCATCCCTTTAAAAAACCGTTAGCTTCTGCTCCCCCTCCCTCGTCGAGAGTAAAAAAATATGCAAAAACTCTGAGAGGAGTGTTAGAATTACCTGATTAATTGAAAAAGATTTATTGGAAAAATTTAGAAGTGTTAAAGACAGAAAACACACATATTTTTTCTTTTTGTCTATCAATCATCTGTCTTACTGCTAATTGTATCTGTAGGATGCACACCCATTTTGCAGCCCCTCGGGGCAGAGACCTATTTCTTTTGTGTTCTGAGTGGCACCTAGTTAAGAAATACTTTTCTCTGGTAGAGTACTTTCTGAGTTTACAGAATAATTTTTGCAAATATAAGAAGACAGGAGGGGAGAGTACATTCTTTCTCTTAAGATTTTCTGTTTTAAGGAAGATTGCCAAGAATACACAAGGTCCTTGTCCGGTGATCATAAGTCGGGAAATACGTGAACGATGCGTGTTTTTTCTTCTCCCAAACAGCATGCCATTCACACATACATTGCTACCGCCCGCATCAGCACCCAAAGCATCTCCAGAGCCACACCAACAACGTACAACAAAAAGAACTCTATTTTTAGGAACATCTCTGGACTGTTAACATTCTCCATTTCCTCGCCCCTTTCTCTTCTTCTTTTGCTTCTTCTCCTTTTTTCCCCCTTTCTCTTCTTCTTTTTAGGCTGTGGTCCGTAGCGTTTGTGTCAACTACATATTCCCCTAGACGCGAATTTGTGACGCTGTTTTTTTTACACAAATTCGGATCTACAGGGTACATACAGAAGACAGAGACATTCTGCTCGGGTTAAAACGTCTTCTGGCTGGCTTATGGCCAGAATAAAAATTGGCTGCCAATGGTGGGTTCGGGGGATAAGGGCAAGCCATCCAATTTCCAAGCGAAAGTATGCCTGCAAAGATTTGTTTTCAACACATAAGCCAAAAATTCAGGCAGTGTTAGCCTGAATCCTAAGTAAAATCCATTGGTCCATCTCCCTTCCCCGCAAATAAATACCGATGCAGAAATAAGAGTCCTAGAAACTTAGTGGACAGGGGAACCAAAGAGAAGTGGATAATTAGGTAGTAAGATAGGCTGGTGGATCAACAAGGATGTTAAGCAGAAAAAAAATCACTCCCACTTTCTCAGCAAGATTTATCGTTTAATTAGAACGAAAATTGCCTTTTTTGAACGAAAATTGCCTTTTTCGCCAGTCTTCGTTGCAATAAGAAATAACATTCACACTACTGAATGGCTTTTAGGAATATTTGGGTAATTTACTTGTCCAGGTAGGTAAGAGAGACGGGTAGGTGAAGGAGCTCTAAAATCAAATACAAAGATATCTAGAAAAGCGCTTTTTCAAAGAGGATTGGTTTTCGCCGCAGGGGAGAGGAAGCAGAGGATCAAAGGAGTTTTATTTCCCTTCCCCATCCTCTAAAAGAGGAGATATAAAGCAATAAAATATGCATGTTGTGGAAGAAAAGAACCTTCTGTGGTTAGCAAAAGGGAGAACTGAGCGGTTTCCTCTAGACTCTTCCCCTGTACTTGTTTGTAGAAATAAGATGTAGTAGGATTCGGATACGAAAAAGAAAGAAAGATAGAAGCGCCTGTTGTTTTAGGTAGCAGTCCTATATCCACTTACCTGGAAATAACCCCCACTGAACTCAGTGAGACTTAGTTCCCTGTAAACACGTATAGGATCACTTTCCCCAGGCAGGTATAAGGAAACCTTTCAATGAATCTGGATTCTTCATCAGGTGGAACATTTGTTAATTTCCCTGACCAACTGAGACTGGCACGACCTGTAGGGTGTCCGCCTCCTGGACGAAATTGTCTCCGATTATGGTGATACATTGTGGCTCTGTATCTGAGGACAATTCGTTTTTCCCATAAACCCAACATTTTCCGTAAGCAGGGGTACCTGCGGTCCTAAAGCAAAGCGTTTGCAATGCCATCCTCTGGACATTTACTCAGAAGTAAGCTGCACTGAATTCAGTGAGGCTTATTCCTAGATAACCAGTCTCAGAGAAGGTAGGGAAGGAATTAGGAGCAAAACACCTGTATCCCAGACAAGGCAAAAATATCCTTGAGAAGACAGCTGGGCAGAATGATATTCACCTTACCATAGCATTTTTGGGTTTTAAAAAAAGACCTATTTTCTCAAGACGTAAATAAACAAAAACCCCATCCAAGTTCTTAACTGTTTTGGTCTTCCTCTCCTCAGTTCTCTCATCCCAAACCAATTTATGGCTTAAAAGTTCCATTATTGGGTGCTTTTGTAATTCGTTTATCTACAGACAGATGCTAGTTAGAAGACCTTGAGAATTTTCTATGCCCACTTTATATCTGGGATTAAATACCATGGGAATCCAAAGATCGGGGTATCACCCCAGAGCAGACTGGCCCCTGGACCTATATGGATTTACTTGGGAGTAAGAAATGCTGGTTTCAGTGGGGCTTACTTTCAAGTAAGGGTGTTGGCCTGCGATGGCTTAACCCATGTCCCAAACATTTAAGCCGGCGGAGCCCTATTTAGTTTTACTGAACCCTAACAATTCACCAGTTCTTGGTAAAGTAATTTATGCCACTGTCCGAAACTTCTCTGCCCCAGATATTGTCGAGGTGACGCTAAAAGGAGTTCAGAATCATCAATTGGTATATTTCCTACTGAGAACAAAAACATGTCTGATTCAAGCCTTCCGAGATTCTTAAGAATTTACTGCCAGGGGGCTTGCTTCCAAGGAAATGTGATTAGGACTGCAGCCACCTTTACAGAACCTCACACCAACTCTGGTACCCAGAGGGGAAAGAAAAAAGGAAAGGAAAACTATCCCAGGTATGAAAGGACTCTGAGAGCACCTTTGAGACAACCCCCTCTTCCTCTTTCTGACCTGCAGCCCCTTTCATGTTTTACTGTTCCTTGTCCTGCCTCAAGACATAGATCTGCCTGGAACCGCATACTTGGGCTCATTACCTCACTTGTTCCTTTTTAAAACCCCAGGCAGATTTTAAATACCCCTTGTATAAACATAATTTGCGGGTTTCATCCCGGTATCACCAGCACCCCTAGCGTCTAGGAGAAATTTTCGATTATTTTTGCTGTCTCAGAAAAAAAAAAGGCACACACTTACACACATTGGCCCCGAAATTCAAAGAGAAGCGAAGCCCCCTCCCCACTCTCCTCGCCCAAACGCCTCCTCCCCTTTCCCCCCTCCTTCCCCAAACCACCTTCTTTTCCCTTTCTTTTCTCGTCACTTTCGATTGCTCTCATAAAAACGTCTCAACTTTTCGGAAGTTTGGAAAGACAAATTTCGCTCAGGCTCTGCATATCAAAGCGACAAGTTAATGAAGCTCTCAAACGATACAGTTTCATAGCAGATGGGACCGCAGGATCCTGTTCCCGGAGCGCCATAAAAGTTCCGCCTGACTTAAGAGGACGGTTGGGCGACGTTTACCCCAGAGGGTCCGTACCTTTCGGGAGAACTGGGAAGGTGGGGGTTTCCAGAGAAGTCCCCGCCACACACAGAGACAGAGAGAAACAAGGGCAAACACACACCAAGACAAAGCACCTGCCAGTAACTCATTAGTATTGTGTTGAAAGACGCAGATAACCGAACTGTCAAGTTCTTTTCTAACTCGAGAGTAGCCGCCCGCGCGCTGATCCCGTTGATTTTAGCAGGGTCTTGAGCAGGAGAACTTCCCCGTGCATGGTGTTTTTGCCCCCCACTTTCCCCCAGCACCCCCCCCCACAGTTTCAGGACTTTGTACAAGCACTGCCCTTGCGGCCATGGGAAACGCGGCGACGTTTGAACCTGCCATTCAGCAGCCCCTCCATCTAGCCAGGAGCTCTAAAGACATACACTAAGTTTACCCTCCAAGAGATCCGAGTCTTTTTAATCCCCCTGCGGCCGCGCCACCCTTCTCTGCGTTGAGACCAAAGAGCCTGAGGGTCTTCCCCCCGCTCAACCCCTAGACACCCCTCTTCCTGCTTCATTTTCGCCGGCCCCGAGGTTACACACGTCTGAGATGTTACCGATCCCTTTCCCCAGGCTTCACCCGCTGTTAAAAGCCACTGCCTTTTCCGAGACAGGATACAACATCACAGCCGCCTTTCCGAATCCGTCGAGACACAACCGCAACAAAGCAACCCGCAATACCAACCGGAAAGCTGGACTCTTCCGTCGTGTCTTCCCTTCCTCCATGTCAAACTCTATTTTCCCCCGATAGGAAACCTCTCTCTTTCTCTTCCCTCCTCTCTTTTTCTTTCCTTCTCTGTTTTTCTTTTTCACCCCAAGGGTAGTCTCTTAAAGTCTAGGGAATAGCTGGCTACCAGCTTGCAGGAAGTCATAGGCCTAACTGAGCCTGTTCGGTTCGGATCCTCGCAAGTTTTCGTATTAATCTCCATACTTTGTCAGTCTTTGTTAAACAGCTAGGCGTGTCCCGAGCGCCTCCAACATTTTAATATTTGTTAGACGCGCTGACCTGAGTTTCACCCCACTCCGGGCCTCTCCCCCTTGCATTTTCTATAATACGCTTGCATAGTTCGCTCGGTCATATTGAATTTTACCCAGGTCATTACTTTGGACGGGGAGTGGGGATGGGGTTGAGGGGGAGAAGATGCCACGACAAGGAATTTTAATGTAGCCTTGCTTCCATACTGCTTGTGACTTTCCATTCTCTTCCTAAATTTTGCTCTTTGTCATATATATTTATGCAAAAGAGAACCGTACGCAAGTTTACGCATACAAAGAGACAGAAAGGATTCTATGTAATGGTATATCCATGTGTGTACGTATAAAGACGTGTATCTGTGTTTTGTACCTCCCACCCTACACGAAAATGAGAGAAATTTAAGAGTGAGTGTACATATGCATGTACCTCTCTCTTCCCCCTTTCTTCTACACGTACACACGTACACACACACACAGCTGATATGTCACTCCTTTGCTTCGGGGCAGAACTTTTAAAAACTACACTGGTGTCACAGGTCTAGAGAGAGGAAAATAGGAACTGGTAAGAAATAAAAACTAGAGAAAAGAGAGGATTCTTCTTGCTATAAATAAAATAAGCTCGTTTATGGAAAAGAGCTGAAGGAGGTAAGGAAAGGAGCGAGAGAGAGAGGAAAGGACACGAGGGGAAGGAAGGAAGAAGGAAGGGTATTTGTGTGAATTCTCTGGCGTTTTATTTCCTGGAGTGGGGGGAGGGATGTAAAAGATATTTCAGGCAAACCTGACCTGCGTTTAGTTTATGTTATCTCTGGTCCCCTTCTCCAAGATTTAATTAGATCCAGAAGTAAATTTGTTGGAGGGGGAAAAATTGCCTTTGGAGTACCCTCCCCGAAGGAGTTAGTGTGGCTCCCGACAGAAGTAGGGAAGGGATCGTGGCTATTGGAACTTTCAAGCCCTGTGGCGACTATTCTTTGGCGTCTTTACATTACCGGCTTCTTCTACAGGTGTACAGAAAACCATCAGGCCACACCTGAGACAGGTACAGCAGGACAGGTCCCTGAAAAAAGGCCAATTGGCACGAAATGATGGCTGCCAGTCCCTCATTACTTCGACTGCCCTGCCGAAATAATGTGTCGGAAATCGCCCTTCTCTTTTCGTTTCTCTAGGCAAGGGGGCTTCCACATCCATCCAGTCTCCGTGGGACCTAGTAACTCCTCACCCTTCCTTCCTTCCATAGTTCCTTCTTTCCCACCAGGCTATGGGATCAAGTGGAACGGTGGGGGAAGGTCGAAGGGAAGAGTTTTAGATTAGGAGCTAGGTAAGCGGCCGCCTCCTTGCTACAGAGGCAAGAGCTTCAGGGGGAGCTGTTATCCACTCCTTTCCGCTTTTTATTATTTTTATTATTATTGTAAGAACCTGGAGTGGCGACGACTGCACTTCAGAGATAAGTGGAGTAATTAAAGGAGCCCCGAGATGGATCGTCTAAGTTATTCCTAAACGGTAGCACGTTTAGAGCGATATTTTATAAATACCACGCAAGGCGCTAGAATGAGTCTTTATCGCTTTCTGCACACCTTAACACCTAGGCGCGCCTGTGGGGCGCATTAATGAGTTTTGTTGCATTTCAGCAACCCGATGGGAAAATGACAGGCATATTTGGGGGAAATTCCCAACTATTTTTAACTCCAAATAAACGAATTATGGAGCCGGATGTTGAAGAAGGACCAGTAAGATTGGGACCCACTTAACCTTTTATTACCTCTCAAGCAAACTCATAAGCAGTTTAACCTAAAAACAGCCCAGTTCACAACTCAGCACATCTATATAAATCCCGATCCTAACCACAATGGTTTGGATTCAGTCCGGAATTTATGAAAAGAAGTGAGGTAAGAATGTGTCACCACCCTAAACCGAGATTATGGCTGGCAACCAGTTGGTTAGTCCGAGTTAGAGTTGACCTGTTAAGTCAATTTTTGATTGGTGAGTCAAAGTGCAGGCAAATACAATGGACTGAATGGGTCTACTCATGTCATCACTGACAACAGAATTTAGACTTTATATATGACTATGGACCAGAGTTTCTCTTGATCTTTGGACTTGGCATCGCGATCCTAAGCAGGCTTCCTTGTAAACGAAGACACTTTGCAGTTAGATTTGCTTCCAACTAAAAGAATTTCGAACTTGAGCGCAAACAATCGGTCTCTAGTCAGCCTAGAAATTCTGGTTTACACGGGGACCTTCCTACCCATATTGTATAGGAGAGATAGAAAGTGATGATATAGATGGACTGCAGTTAAGCGGCATTCAATCTGCTAAAACCCAACTTTAGGCCATTTCTGCACTGGACCGTTATAGCGCGATGATTCGACTTGCAACATCCTATGGAATCCTGGGGTTTGCAGTTTCGGGAGGGGCCGAAACTGCAAACCCCAGGATTCCGTAGGATGTTGCAAGTCGAATCATCGCGCTATAACGGTCCAGTGCGGAAATGGCTTTAGTGTTGAACGGGAGGGATGTAAGGAACCTAAGGTGATTTTGTACACCTTCGCTTTAAAAAAAGGAGGGAAGAGGTGAATGAAGTATACAGATTTTCCTTCAGATTGTTCTGTTAGCCTGCGAGACCATTCCTCCAATCGAAATGGAGAAGTGTTTTATTACCATCCACGTTAATCTCGCCTACTTTATCCCTCATTTTTGCGAGTGTATTAAGTAGCAATATTTCTAACGAGGAGAGATTCCTCCTCCCGCCCCCGCACGCATAAATCCAAATAGCTGCACGCTAAAGAGTAATGAGTTACCTCCCCATTAAAAAAAAAGGTGGGGATGATGGAATCCCCTCCATCACTCTAACAACGATCTTTTAAAAATATGTCAACCAATCGAATATTCGATTCCTCTGCTATATAAATAAGTAGTTTGTTAATTACTCGATTACGTTCAAATACAGATACTTCGTGGTTTGTTAAAGAAGTGGACAATTCTCCTTTTTCGAGTGTGGCATATGAGATAACTCGCAACCGATTGTTGTTGTTTTTTTAATCGCTCTTTATCAGAAGAAAATGGAAACATAATATTTATCATGTTTGCTAAGCAGTCTTTCTCTGAGAAAGGAGAGAACTTTTTGGGGGGTGGATGCAAGTAGCAAAAATAAATACAGGACACAGAAAAATTCCAGATTTCTTTAATATCGAAAGCCAAACTGTAGATCATCGGATAAATGATTAATACAATGCTTTGATTAATACTGTCTTGGTCATATTTATTGATGGTTTGTAGAAGCAAAAACATCACAATAATTTCTTCTAAAAGGAAAAATCAACGTAATTTAACCTGTGAATCTATAAAAACTAATCTGCCCTTGAGGGGAAAGTCCACCAGGAAGTTACATAGGCGAACTTCCAGTAAGGTACCCCTTTTATAGTATATTAGGGCAATCGGAAGGATATTTTCCATGTAGGGACTGTTGAAACGAATGGGAGGCACTCAAGGAAAGGTAACCTTACTTAATTTGATATCAATGTGTTTTCATAAAGCTGCCAAGATTTAGTTGTGCAACCCTTCAGGCAGAAGCAAGTTCCTTTGAGTTCTGGAGACTTACTCTCAAGTAAGTGTATATATAAGAGTACACCCCTTAAAAGTCACATCTTACCTGAGAAGAGGATCATAAGAGTTTTGCCTAAAACAAGACATTATGTATTCTGTATTCCTTTAAAAACTTTCTTTGCTGCAACAACAACAACAATAAATGTTTTCCCCCTTTAATCTTCGAATATGTGAGTTAAAGTTACCTGCTTTCTAGAGGGCATGTAGGTCACAATTTTAACAGCTGAAAGAATTTTCCCCATGGGAATATGTGGAAGATTACAACGATTATTGCTATTATAATATTAGGTGATAAATATTCCCTGTATAACTATAATTTATTATACGAAATGATAGTAGTAGTAATAATAATACCCCATGTTATGGAACCAAGATGGCTTTCTCTATAGTAAAGCTCTTTAACAGACGATATCGTAGGGCAAATTGTAAAACACTTTTGGAAATATAAACCTGAGTGGCACGTGGTATTCCAGCTTAACGGAGGGGTTATAATTCTGAGATTACAACTCCGCGGTAAATATTCATGCACAGCAGCCATTGCAATGAATGAGGGAGACCCACTACCAGGGAGGGGGACCCATTTATTTCAATAGCGTTCGCCCAGGAGAACTGGGTTACTTGGACCGAGTCTAAGGTGTTCAGGAGTTCAGCAGGTTATCCTTTCCTAAGAGAGGGAACTTAAGGGAGAGGGTGGATGGGGTAGAGGGTAGTGACATCCACGCACCACCAGCCCAGAATAGGACCACCTCATCCACTCCTACTACCACCACCGTCATCCTCATCCCCCCCGCGCTTACCATCCCCCCAACCCTTTATAGGCCAGTCTGCGCTAGCACTGTGATTCGCTTCCATACTTCCTAGCTCTTACCTCACGACCGTATTCTCTTATCAGTAAACAAGGAAGGTCTCTTCCTTCGCTCCCGCTCCCTCCCCCCGCCACACCATTATTCCCGCCCCCTCCCTCTTCCCTCCTCCTCCTCCTCTTTAGCGCTGACACTCAGTCTATCAGTCTCAAACACAAGACCGGGGCTCGCACCGCCTAAACTTTTGACCCTCGCCTTTTTGACCCCTGGAGCTATAATGGCGTGCTAGCCAATCCACCGAAGACCATATTCACCTCACCAGACTTCAGAAAGAAGCTCTACAGATCTTTCTTTCTTCCTCTCCACATTTCACCCCAAACGTGTAACCCACGCCAACCTTCCTATATTTGCCTCCCCCTTTTAATGTCTCTACACTTAAGAAAGGGGGAGCAGAGAAAAAGGGGAAGACTATCAAAACCCTGAGAATTGATTTCTCTTTCATTCTGCCCATTTGGAAGCGCCAGGAGCCTAGCGGGCTAACCGTTCCAATCGTTGGCTAGTCTTTTCTCCTCCCGTTCCTATCTACCTAGGAGAAGGCATCTTCCAGGCTAGCAGGGATATTTTATTTTTAAATCGGCCAGGCAGGATTAGCTCCTCTTTTTCTCTAAGGGCGAGGCTTTTGCGGGGGTCAGAGAGACTTCTGCAGAGACCTGGCCAGACCGGCTCGGGGAAAGTACTAACGGAGAGCTGCGGTGAATTGGTCTGAAGCGAGCTCTACTGGCTATATTGTGTTGTTACAAGCTTTGAGATTTACCGGTTTTACGCATTTCTCTCCCTCCTTTTTCCCCCCACCCCCTCCTTTCATATGCTGTAAAATTTCATTTTACGGGAAGTTTATGTGCCTTGCGTGTAAAACCACAACAAAACCTTTACTCGACCTTGTTTTAATAAATTTCAGAAGATTAGGCTCGTCGCAGGACGAAGCCAAAAGAAAAAGAAATCTGTGCAGAGAATTAGACCCATGTAAGTCTCGAAGTCGTTGTAATCCTATGAGCACTTGCTTAGGAGAAATTCCCATCGAATTTAGGATAAGGCTGATTTCTACTGTCAGAAGAAGCTCGCTCTTCCAAGTGAAGCCTTTCGACATGAATTCAGTGCGACTTTCTGACATCTGCTTTTCCATTGCAGAAATAAAACAGGGAAGCAGCCTGTAGATTTCATTAGTAAAATGCATTTTTTTAAAAAACACAATACTAATGCAATCCCAAGGGACCTGGAGGAAGAAGACAGGTCAGGAAAGACTTGGGACATAATTTCACAGTTGGACCTGTTTGAGAAGTCTTGATTTCTTGTGGGACAAAATTCTGTCTTCTTCAAGGCTTTAGGTGTTACTAGATGTGTAAAATGAACAAGGGAAAGTGTGTTCCGGAGTTAGAGTATTAAACTAGAGGCTGTTTACTTAGTGATAGAAGTTACTCCTATTGAATATGTCATCTGATCTAATCTTCATATCCCAAAGATCAATTGGGTCATGTAGCTTTTATTTTATTAAGGAAATATTGGCATAATTTAGAGAAAATAAAATATCTACTTTCTTCCCTTTTCATCGTATTTATATATAGAGTCTTTCTCCCTGTGCATCCAAGATGATTTACCAAAGCTTACAATCTCTCACATTCCAAGAGTTTGTGGGAAGAGGGAAGGTAAAGGAAAATAAGCAAAAGGAGGCATCAGCTGGAAACAGCTGTATGAACAGCCCACCTTAAACGTATTTGCTTGGATGCAGGAACCGCAGATTTAAAAACCGCCTATTTAAAACTTCAGTAATAAGAAAAAGAGTCAATCTTGTGCAATGCTTTGAGTATTGGAGTCCAGAATTGTGGTGTCCCTTTCAAGTCGTTTCCGACTCATGGCGACCCTAAGGCAAAGCTATCAAGGAGTTTTTCTGGGGCTGAGAGTGTGTGAAGCGCTGGGGGACACTCAGTGGGTTTTCATGGTCCAGCCGGAATCGAACTCTGGTCTTCAGGGTCTCAGTCCGACTCTCAAACCACTATGCACTGGAATCTGGGGACCAGGGTTCAAATCCCTGCTCTGCCATGGAAACCTTCCGAGTTACTCTGGGCATATCACACTCTCTCAGCCTTAGAGGAATAAAATGACCTCCCTCCTTCAAATAAATCTTGCTAAGAAAATACTTCGATGACGTCACCCTAAGTCGGAGTGGACTTGAAAGTAGCAACGATAACCACAAATACAGAAAACAACTAATTTTTTCGTTTACTCGCCCCCAAACTCTACATAGCCATGACAACACCACAGAAAGAGGTAATTCTCTACGTGATCTGATTAGGGACACTATGAGTCCTCCTTCCATTTTCCTCGCGCGCAATGTTGCTCATTTTGGGCTATCTCAGCTACCCCTCTTTTCCCTAAGGAACTGAAGGACGTTGATGGTGAGTGACTACGATTTGCCGGAAGGCTGTCCGGGGAGGGGGAATCAGGTTAGATCCTGGTTCAACACGCCAAGTTCTGGTCTATGTTCTTGTCACGCAAAGAACTAAAGGAACAAAAATGTCTGCGCTCAGTCCCGCCTTTAAAAAAAATAAAATAACCACAAGCTCTTTTGAAAGCAACGTTAACAACAGATGAGGACGGTTAGGAATGGTGGAAATGTGGAGAGAAGATCTACAAAAGAGAGGGGGAAGGGGGGGTCAAAGACCAGGGAAAATGACTCCGGACCCTCCGGTAGTCCTGGAGGAAGAGTCACCCACTGCATTTTGATTGGGGTGGGGGCGAGCTCCTCCTCCTCCGTGTAACGATGCCTGCTCTTTACCTCTCCGTCTGCTGACCTGGGAATGATCCCCAGCTCCTATGAATTATTGATGAGCTATAAGAGCCGTTCGGCCCCCCCCTTTCAGTATGCAAACCCCATTACACTGTTAAAATGGCGATTTAATCGTTCAGAATAGCTTTGCTTTGCTTCCTTCTCGCCCCCCTCCCCCGCCCCTCAATACAACTCATTTGTGCCCCCTTTTCATTTAATTTTCTTAATTAAAATCCTTTCACAGTTTTTAATTCCTCTCTCTCTCTCTCCTTCTCTTTCGCTCTTTTGGTTCTTGTAAAAGAGAGATTGAGAAAGAGAGAGAGACCTTAGAGCTATCAAAATCCGTGTTGTTGTTGTTGTTGTTGGTTTAAAAAAATAGTTGATTTAAAGGAATTGTAAACGTTCCGATTAGGATTCTTTTAAAATAAAGAATAAAGGGACCTATCATTAGGACCCTGGAACCTAACAGGATCTACTTTTTCTTTGTCTTTTAATCCATTTTTAAAAGAAGGGGAGGGTTAAGCTAAGATTATTAGTGAACCTTTCTTGGCTGTGAAAGGATACCTGTACGGGACCCCGTTATAGTAACGAACAATTTGCGGGGGGGCATGGAAGGACGGACAGGTAGACGGATGTAGGGCAATTTACAGCCTCGGTTGGGCAAATATATATATGCCAGCCCTAGGGCGGCTTAGGGTCTTAGTTTAAGTTCTCCTGGTTGCAGTGGTAGGGTGAAGGTTGAGCATATACTTTCTCCAGATGTCAGAAGGGGTTTAAAAGTATTTGACACTTTTTATTTCTAAGTCTGGACAGTCTTAAGCCCACGGTCAAGTATGCTGGGAAGAATACAGACTTTGCCCCTGTCCCAGCAAAAACGTTTTGAAAAGAAATGCTCAGGCTCTCTGTTAGGATCGCTGTGATGCTCTTATTTATCTCCAGCTGGGGTACCAGGCAGAACTTTTGAGGATGCAACCCTCTGTTTGCACACTTTTCTATCTACGTCCTCCGTTTTTTTTGACAGACCAGGGAATCACTGGACTACCTCTTCTGTCCCTTATTAAAAGACACTGTCTCACTTTTTCAAAATACTTTTTTGCGTTGTTTTGCCTAACGTACTATCAGTCTGCAAGACCTGGCTCTCCGGCCTGGCTTCGCGTGGGAGGTTTACTCCCAATAGCTAACCTTCACTCTCTTCTGAAAGCTACATTTCCAGTATTCACCTCACTGCCCCCTAAAATATATCCTGCAGTTGTTGGCTGTCACCAAAAGCATGTGTGGAAGCTGGCAAGGTAAGCCTAAGTGTGGAGGCTTGCACCCACTGACCAAATCTCTATGTAAAAGTTTGGAATTCCTCTGATGCAAAGGGAGGGATGCGCAGGATCTAATATATGGAGCCACGGCTCCAAATAAACATGTTATTCTGCAAATCTGTAAAACCATATGAAGCTCGCATCTTGTGGCACATTTATCAGCTAACACTGGTCCAGTTTTGAATTCATCACCATTGCTTCCAAGCAAGATATGGGAAGTCTGCAAATTACAAACCAACATTTCTAAGGACATTTTCTATTTTCTCCTTTGAAACAAAACTAGCGAGAAGCAAACCGTTTGCCATACCATAGTAAATCTTTATAAGAACAACTAAGTCCGTTGTCACCTTAAGGACTAACAAATCCATTCGGGCACAGCCTTTCTGTGTACTACAGCCCACTTCGTAAACACTTGTATCTGTATAAATATATCTATTTGGGTGGGTTGCGCTCATGCATTATGAGTAGATAGCGGCTGGCTATAAAAAAATGTGTGCGTGCGTGCGTGCGTGTGAAAGGGACGTTCGTACAATGGTTTATCCACACACATGCGCCTCCAATGAATAGGGTGGACTGGTTATCGTGAGGCCAACAGAGTTCAAGGGGAGTTTATCCATTGACTTCAAAGAACATTGGATCTGACCTTTTGTGGTCAAGAAGTCAACTATTGTCGCCTGACAAACGTACTACTTAGAGAGGTGTATATTGGCTGGTCTGGAGCAGATTGTCTCCTCCTCCCTAACACCCCCCTCCCCAGTTTGTAGACTGGAAAGATGAATAGGAAAAGATTAAAACGCGAAGTACAGACTGTCCCATTTTTCTTTTAGGAAGGTCTGTGATCGTGTGGGCGGCTGGTCTGGGGTGCTTGAAAGTGTGTTTGTTTATATATATATATATTTTACAACGGCCTGGTTAGAGCAATACCACTCCCAATAGCAAATTCACCGTTTGAATTTACTAAGAGAGGATTGCATGGAAATAAAAGTGCCCTTCCTAAACCACAATCCTTGCGTCTTACTTCCACCTGAATGCGTTTGGAATGGGCGAGATTCTCTTTAACAGATAGGTAAGTATTTGACCCTCCACGTTCCCATCCAAAGTAGTTAACACTTTAACTGCTTCACACTACGAAAAAGAGATTAATCCTGGGAGAAACTCTAGAAGGAAGAATAAAAAGAGGATTTTGTACGTTCAGTAACAACAACAGCAATAATACAATCTCTACCCTACAGCAGAAAAATGGCCTGCTATATGCAAGAGACAATGTTGTATATATTATGAGTGTTTCTGTTTCCTGTTTACATGGGAATATCAGAGAACTGACTATTGCCTGTCATAACACCACAACATTGAACCACAATAGGGAAAAGGAATTTTCAGTAAAAATCCCAGGTCGTCTACGCAGAACAGCCTTCCTGTTTACTCTTCCATGAAGATTTCCTCAAATTCTAGAAGAACACAGGGACTGGCAAAAGAAGGAGCGGGCAAGAAAAAAAGTAAAAAAATAAATTTGACTTCTCCTTGATATGAAACCGCAGCCTAGCCCATCCATGATGCACTCAAAGTAAGCCTGGAGAGACAGGTTTATGGAGAACTAAAGCCACCTTCTAACCACAGCGGCGGCCCCACAAAAGGACAACATTTAATTTCATCAGGAATGCAGTCACATGTAGAATGTGAGGACTTTTGGCCTCCTTTGTTTACTAAGGGCGTCCGAATGCGGCTTGGCTTAAGGTTGGGGGTCCGTTTGAGGGCTGCAAGCTAAGTGTAGAGATTCTTCCATCCTCCCACTTTCTTTTCTTTTTTAGAAATGTTGGTCAGTACAAAACCAAGGAAGGAAGGCACCACCTGCTTTTGTTTCGGGCTGGCCTCCCTTTTGCTGTCTTCCAAGACAAGGATCTCAGGTTGCAGGCCGCCCCACGAAAGCGTACAAGATGCAATCAGCCCAAGAGGCAAAGGGGCTGGACTTCACTGGAAAGGCTTTTGAGGGGGAAGGGACCTCACTGTACATCGTCTTTTGACTTCTTGTTTCAGATATCGTCTGGATGAGGAATCCATCTTAGACGAGGGTGTGACTTATGACTAACCTTGGCCCTGCAGCTCAGGGCCTGGGAACATCTCCCGGGGAGTAAGGTCTACCTCTTGGATAAACGCCTTACTTTCAGATAAGGCCAACAATCCTATGCAAGCTTTCCTGTAGGTAAATCCCGTTTAAAATTAAAAAGAAAAAGATTTACTTCTGAGTAGGCGAGTCTAGAATTAATGTCCTAAGGGCAGAATCTTTTTTTCATCAGACAGCAGTAGAGAAGTGTAGGTGTGTAAGGCGGGGTGTAGAGGGATGAAGGTGGGATGAGTTGAACATAGAGAGAGAGAGAATGACAAACGGAAAACTGAAGAGATGTGGGGTGGGGGGAAAAAGAAATGGAGGAAGAATACTGGGGAAAGGACAAAAGCGGAGGAAGAAAGTGGAGATACTTTCAGCCCAGATACTTTCAGCCCTAAGGCTCTCTGTTTTTCTCTTGAGAAATCAAAACAGTTCACTTCCCCTCTCTGTATGTTTCTCTTGTTCTGCCCATTTATTCCTAATTTTGCCCCATCTCCCAGTGCTATGTGAACAAAGAACAATACGATATGTAAGCAACAGGGTCTTTCCTCAGATGGTACAAGTCTGGTGAAACCTCGGTATTTCCCAAATTCTAAACGGCTTTGGTGAAGGGGCTGCCAAATATCCAACACACTTTCACACACAAAACACAAGTTAAGACATATTAAACACACTAGTTCAAATCCTACACATACACACCTGGGAGAAAACTCCATTAAATTCAGTAGAGCTTCGTTTTGCGTCTAGGTGTGTAAGACTGCATTTTTAAAGGTCCTATTCAATTCAGCGGGAGATTTTCAGTTTGTAAGGTATGCTCACTTATTTGGGAATAAGTTGTCCCAACGCAATAGGGCTTTGATGTGCTTCACTATGGCTGGATCATGCCCTGTGCTTTGAGGCCTCGAAAAACAAGGGTAGCTGTCTTAGCCAGATAAATACTGAATCCAAGTTCTACAGGACACAATCTCCCCCCCCACCCAAGTGAGATTCACATAACAACCCAACCGTCTTGCTGTGCTAGCCAGGTATTCAGGCCATGAAAGGGTATGTAGCATGCTGTCAGTATGGTTAAAAGAGGAGAGGAAGCTAAAAGGGTTCCTTTTATGCTACACTGAAAGACATGTGTCTACCAAATGTGAAGCAGATGTAAAGAGCCTAAAATAATGGAGAGTGGAAAGGAAAGAGGAAGAAAAGTAATAATTGCAAGCTTAAAATCACCAGTACCAACCCAGGAGAAGGTGGTAGGATATCTATTTTAAAGGTATGTTGCTTTTCCCAAGACCCATCTGTCAAGATGAGCATTCCTGCAGGACAACTTCTAGCTGCACTGTGTCTACTGGGTTACTCTCTCTGAGTTATTTACACTGACCCAGTGAAATGAAATGGGACGCCTGTACAGAAACTTAAAGGTTCTGCCCTTCACTTTTGGTTATATGGCGTGTCTCCATCATGGGCATGAAGCTTGGTGAGCATATGCAGTAGGGGATTCCACAGTTCAAGTCTGGAAATGGGTCCCCCCCATTTCCACCCCACCCACCTACTTTTGAAAGGGAGGAAATGAAGATTAAAAGATGCAAAAGGCAAGACTTGCAAATGAATGAAAACTGCTGGCTTCCTGCAGCCTCTGAAAACTAACAGGATCAGATAGGGTAACAGGACTTAGGTACAAAGCAACAGCACAGGAATCTATATTTATTAATTAATTGATTTTTTAAATTCTGAGTTCTGAGTCACCTTGAACTGCACTTGGAAAAGCAAAATATAAACCATACAAATACATTTTTAAAGGGTAAAATCTTCTACCAGATCTACTGCTGGGTACAGCCGAATGACTTATTACTGTACTGATATGCAGTCTTGGCTTAGGTTGGTTTACTCGGCAGTAAGCCCACAGAGCTCAAAAGAGAGACATAGTTCACTGAACGTGTGCCTTGAGTTGCATAGGGCCAGGCCTGCCTGTTTCATTGACATGTAAGGAATGTTGCTGTCATTTTGCAACCCTAAGCCTAAGGCTACAGACTTATCTGGATTCTAGATCCTACACAGCCCCTTGCTGGCGAAGAGTTCTGGCAAACCCAGATAAAGAAAAAAGAGAAAGAAATTTAAAATGCGACTATCTTGATCTCAGTGTACTGAAGCACTGAATTTGGCTGATCAGGAACAACAGCGCATAAGCAGAAAAAGAAATCACAGTTTCTAATCCGAATTCTTCAAAGCTCGGAAATAAACCCATTCAAGTCCAGGGTTGCATAAACATGCAACCGATCCTTAAAACTCAATGGAGATTTTTTTTTTTTTACATGCTATCAACCATTTGCTGCCTGCTCAGCCTCCAGTGGGTTAGGCCCCTCCGTGGAAGCAGTGGCCGATTCGGTTCACCATGAATGCTTGTCTGTTTGGAGCTGAAGACTTGGCACATATTTTTAAACATTTTGGGAACTCAATCTCTCCCACCTCCCCCCTCTCTCCTCTTCCCAAAAACAGCCCTCCATTGCTTTCAATCGTTAAGGTTATCTAAGTGGAGGTGATGAGAGTTTGTCCCGTGAAACAAAGGCTGATCTCTTTCAGCTTCACCAGCAATCCTGCACGTGTGCACTCCGAAGTGAATTCTAAGCACTTCAGGTAAGCGTGCACAGGACTGTAGTCTACCTATCACTCAATCAGATTAATCTATGCAGGCCTACACAGGAGGAAGCCCCAGGAGGGCCAGCGTAGTGTGGTGGTTTGAGTGTTGAAACTCGGACTCTGGGAGATCAGGGATTTAAATTTCTGCTCAAGCCATGGAAACACACACTGGATGGCCTTGGGCAAGCCACAGCTTATAAAGTCGTAGGGAATGGCAATGGTAAATCTCCTCTGGAAGGATTTTTTTTCCCCCCCAAGGAAACCCTTGGATAGGATTGCCATAAGTCCGAGTGTACTCCAAGGCACATAATAACAACAACAAAGTCTCATTGACCCTTGTGAGAGGCGTGAATTTTACTTCTGGGGGAAAATAGATGGCAGAGGGTTGTACAAGACGTGGGGACAGGAAAAGTGTCTTTCCTTTTCCATAAGGTTTGCGCAGGAGTATGAGCGCCCGTGGATTGTGCCCATGGGAAAGCAGCAACAAGTGGATAACTTGCAAGTAATGCTGAAGAAAAGAGGAAAGATGGCATAAGGGTGTTTTAAGTTGGGATGGGGGAACCGTGCAGTCCAAGAGAAATTCCCTGAACCTCAAAATCCGTGGGAAAAGGCCGGTGGGGTGAGTTTTAAAATTCACAAAGTCTAAAAGCCTAGGAACGTACCTAGGACTTTTTTTTTAAAGCGACCCCAAACTCATATAAGAGTTTTAAAAGGCAAGGCGTGCACACGCGGCGAGGGGGGGGAATTGTTCTGGAAATCTGCACGTTGCTTCACCAGTTCTGCTCAAGGTAGGTCGTAAAAATCAATCCCGCTGATTTTGATAGGGCTCTTTTCTAAATAAGGGTGGTTAAACCTTTGACATGCATAGACTTCCAAGAACTGAATGACTCCTCCATGTACTTTACAAAGGTACACACGCACGCGCGCGCGCGCACACACCCGCCAGCAGCAACATTGGTGCACTCTACCCTGGCATTGCCATTCATCTTTACGGAGTACTTTTGAGCTTCTCTTTTCTTCCGCGAATCCTATACCTACTTGCTTTTAAAAAGAAATCTGGTAGGCCAGTGGAGTGCCCCACTCGGGCCCAAGTTGCTTTAATTTGAATAAGACTTTCTAAGAGAAGAGGAAAGCTGGAAAGAGAGACAGATAATAGCCCTCCCCCGTAGCTCTGCTTCCGCTCGCCCAACCTATAATAACCATCTAGCCCTTTAAAAGTCATTTAAGCAGATAGTATTTCAAGAGAAACTTACTTTAAGGTTAGCAGCTTCTAAGTCCTCTTACAAGTAAACACTTGAGCCATCAATGCCTCCTATTCCAGCAAAGGAGACGCCTTTATCTGCTTGGAAAATGTGCTCTTCCATTCCTGCCCCCTTCCAAGCCAAAGCCAGGCAGTTAAAATGTCACTTAACATTCTGGAGAATGTGAAATATATTGTACATTGTCAACTCCCCAAAACCATAAAACTAACTTTATGGACCTCACGTGACTTTTGAGAGCCAGTGAGGGGTATCTGGCTGAGGTCTGGGCGATTTTTACGATCTAACTTCTAGATAAAACCCTATCCATTTGACATCTTAATGTCACAGCCACTTTTGGTATACTTACTTACTTTTGCTATGGGTAAAATATGTGTGTGCGTTTCTGTCTGTCTGTGTGTCTTTGTGTGTCCAAGAGAAGGCGAGAAAATGGTTTGTTTGGGGAAATGACAACTCACACATCAGCCCTCTCAAAACCCTTTAAGAAGTAACCAAAGAGTTCGGGGTAAGTTTATAAGACCAATTTTACTTCCTACGAGAGAGGCAGCTCTGAACTATAATTTAAGAGTAACTGCAACTGTTAATTTCCTCGTTGCAAAAAAAAGTAAGAGTTTAATGATAGCGCTTTGATGGAGGGGTGGCGGAGGGAGGAGGAGGAAAGGAAAGATGGGTTATAGATTTATGCAATCTGGAAGCTACTTGAATGATCTTTTGCAAACAACACGAAAGTTAAGGCAACTGCGATTTTCACTCTTGAGTCGAAGGCTATGTACACACACATGTTTACGGAATTAATAATGACAGTATAATAATGATAATAATATCTAAGTAGCTGAGAATATATCATACTCAGTTGTGCAAATTCAGAAGGTTTTTTTCAAAATGTTGTACGTTCGTTTCTTATTTTTGAAAATGTTTTGTTTGTGGACTGTCAGGCTGCACCCCTAGGCACACTTACCTGGAGGTAAAGGCCTTGGAAAGATATGAGGACTTACTGTCCAGGGCGAGGGGTGCAAGGTCGGTGTGTTAAGGAAGGAAACAAAGTTTTGAGAACCTCACAATCGGCTTGTTTTCTCTTTTTCTCTGGGATGTGTTTTCCTGTTAAGCAGCTCCACTGTCGGAAAATGGGGCGATTTTTGTATCCTTTATATGGAAATGTTGGGGGACTTGCCCTCAAAAACACCCTGGCAGATGGGCCAAGCGAGGTGGGAAGACCTTTTCTGTGTATGTGTAGGGTCTCCCCCCGCCGCCAAGAGTGTGTATTTCGGCTATGAGCAAACTTTTAGGGCTGGATCTTTCCAACCTCGTGGTCTAAAGAAACACAAAGGAGAGTATTTTTCTGGCCAGGAGAAACGTTTATTTGACTTCAAGTTAAGGCTACAAACGGATACGAAAAGCGTCTTGGCGAAGATGGAAACAAGCAGCTAGACATGACAAATGCCATTTGAGACACACAGAACACTGAATTCACCCTGCCCACTAAAACTTCCTATTAGTCACTGCAGAAATATTTCTAGTATTTACAAACATTTTCAACATACTATGATTGGTCCAATCGTATACCCTTTTAAAGTGAACTTCACTCACATTTAATTTTTTTTTCAAAAAAAAAAAAGTTTCAGAACTGGCCTGGGATCAAAACAAGGCCAGGAAAGATGAACCAAATCACAGACTTGACGATTTTCAAAGACAGAAAGATACATGAGCTTAGATATAGATATAGATATATTGTAATTATTTTTTTTAAAAGGCCAAAACATCGTTGTGGATGATCTTTTCAACTTTTTTCCCCTCTTCCTGCCATGGATTTTGCAGGATGTCCTCGACTCCAGCAGAAGGAAAAAAATGGTAGGTTCCTCACCTCCCCAAAGCCACCAACTTTTAAAGAACCCATCTTTTCCTTCTCCTCAACAGTTTATAAATAAGTTATAACACTTAAAGAGCGCACATTAAAAAAAAAACCCAAAAATTAAAAAACATGCCAACTTCTTCCAGAAAGTATCATTTAGCACGGACACAAACATTTAGAACACCTAAAGCATTAAAGAAGCCTCTGGAAATAACTTTATTATTATTATTAATATTATTATTATTATTTTATGTTTTTAATTTAAAAGTGGAAGGGGAGGAGATCTCATCAAAGGACCCAGTCCTGGAATAACAGTACCACGGAAGTTGCTTAATAATAATAATAATATTTTTTTAAAAAAATCAATAGCATGCTGAATGAAAGTGCTTCACTGTACAGTACTTGAAACTTCAAAAACAAAAAAAGGAACACCACGCGGTCGCTTTGTTTGTTTGCTTGCTTTAAACTTTCTTACTCTCTCTCTCTCTTTCTCCACCCCTTCCCCAACCTTCGCGCCCCACTTCTATTTCTTAATATTTCCTTCTGGGTAGAATTTATGGCTGGAAAGCACTGCCACCCGACGCTAAACTCATGCTCTTGAGTTTGTTATCTTTCTTCCACTTCATTCGCCTGTTTTGGAACCAGATTTTGATCTGTCTTTCCGAGAGACACAAAGCGTGCGCGATTTCTATTCGCCTTCTGCGGGTGAGGTAGCGGTTAAAGTGAAATTCCTTCTCCAGTTCCAGCGTCTGGTAGCGAGTGTACGCCGTGCGGGCTCTTTTACCATCCGGTCCAGTCATATCTATATAACAACAATAATAACACAGGGACAACATTTTGGGTTCTGTTCGCCTTGTCTTTCATCACGTGCATCTATTTCATGTCAGAGGCACCCAGAGAGGTGATTCAGCGCTTTCCTACTCCTTTGGAAAGGCTGGTTGCAAAATCACGCCCCACTTTCACTTTAATCCCTTCCCACGTTTTCTGAGCCCAGTTTTCCCCATTTTAAGTCTCTGGCCCCAAACCTGAATTTCGCCCAGTTTTATGCAGGGATTTGTCGGTCTGCTTATCTTTCTTTGTAACCTGGCCTCCTTCCTTCCTTCCCTCCTTTCTCTTTTGCATTGCCGTCTTTCCCCTCACTCTCTGACAAGTTTTGACCAGTCGCAGCCCGCTCGTGGGAATGTTTATTTGGAAAGTCCACCCTACCGTTCTCAGGGCTTCTGGCTTCCAAGTCAGGGGGCTCAGGGGGCCACCTTTTCCTCTTTGAAAAGTCGCCCCTGATGCTCTCACTCTTTGATCTCGGCTCATGGTCTGTTTCTAGATCGATGCCAAGAGATGCGAGATAGAAACAGACAGGCAGAGAGGGAAAGGCAGGAAATTGGGTTGCACCTTCAGTGTCTCTTATCTTCCTCCTGAAACTACCTCCTCTCTCCCCCCCACCCCCGGGTTTTACCCACCTTCCAGAGGAATCAAAGTTCCACTGAAAATTCTTGGGGCTTGGGCTCTCTCACCCCCACCGCCCGCCCCAGAGCATTTGGCAGGGACGTGTTAAACTCGTCGATATTTGGTCACTCTCTGCCTCTCCAATCCTTTGAAATGTCTTCCTTTTTTTTTTTACCGTGGAGGAGGGGGGAGGCAAAGACTTTGCTATTATTGTCACAACCACTGCTAATACGGGTTGGAGAATAGATGCTGGGATGTAGGGGGGAGACGGTCGACAGATCCATCTGTGCCCCACACGGCTGCCTTTCCCCCCTCATAATCTCTTCGCCCGTTTCATTGCTCCAATGGGTTCACACTTGGACTATTTTAAAAACCCACCAGCCCATTACTCTCATCATCATCATCATTATTATTATTATTATTATTATTATTATTATTATTATTATTACTTTGTCTCTATCGCCCATCTAACTCCGTATTCCTATTTCTTTATTTTTAAGAGAGGGAGAAACTTCAGATACGGAATAAACTAGTAACCAAATGCAGGCCGTTTCGGAGGGGAAGCAGAAAGGGCAGCCATCAAGCGAGGGCTCTCCAGGCGACGGTCTGCCATTTCCCATTTCCCATCTCCCCCACCCCCCACGCCACAATCTGACCTGCCAACGTCTTCCTCCTAGATCTGTCTCAGCCACCGCTGAACCTCTGATTTTTTTTTTAAAAGCAATAAATAAAGAAAGGCGCGGGTACCATGGCTAATGTGAAGTTTTCGCATCCAGGGGAATATCTGCGGACTCTGCCCTTCTGCGGCCGGCGTGGAGGTGGCGAGGGGCTCCGGCTGAGCTCGGGCGCCGTTGCTGCTGACTTGGGAGCCGCTCTCCTCGGCTCCGGAGGACGCGCTGGTCTCGTCTAGCTCGGTGAAACTGCCGGCGCCCGCCGTGCCGACCGAGGCTGCGGCGGCGGCTGCTGCTGCGGCGGCGGCGGCGGCGGCGGTGGCTGCCGCCTGATCGTTGGGGGAAGACGAGGTTGCTTTGCCTCCATGGCTTTCGCCGTTGTTGCTGCTGCTGCTGCTGCCGCCGCCGCCGCCGCTCCCGCCGCCGCCGCCGCTGCTACTCCCGCCGCCGCCGCCGTTGTTGCCGGTGCCGCCGCTGGTGGTGGTGGTGCAAGGGAGGGACTCGGGAGAGGACAAGGAGCAGCTAGACGCCTGCCTGAACCTGCTGTCTGGCGCGGCTTGGGCAGGGAAGGCGCGGGAGCTCTCTCCCACCGAGCCAAAGTGGTTGGAGGAGGAGGTTGAACGGCTGATGCTCAGATCCATCCCATTGTAGTTGTATCCACCGTAAGAGCCGGCGTGCATGTTGCCTGGATCTCTATAAGATCCGTTCATGGAACTGCCGGTCCCATAATTTAACAGCTGATAGTCTGGGGCATTAGGATAGCGTCCTGAGAACGAGTTTACAAAGTAAGAACTCATTTGGGGTTGTATTTCGGAGGGCTTGATTTGTGGGGCTCGTGGTCGTTATAACCCCTGTGCTTGAGGATTTATGATGTATTAATGAATTATAGCGATGCACTGTACTTCGTTTTTGCTATGTATGCGGCCAAATATGGGGGTGGGGTGGGGGGTGCGTTTGGGAATCACGTGCTTTTGTTGACCAGTCGTAAATTCTCACTGATGACCTCAAGAGGCAATTCATGCTCTATGGTTACAAATAATGACGATCCGAGAATCGTTAGGCCCGTGTCAATGCGCGGCTTCCAAGAGGGGGAGGAAAGAAGCGGGGAGGAAGCCGCCAGCGGAGACGGCGCCTTGTTGGCGGAGCACGCCACCTACTGGGCGAAGCGGGAATTAGCCGGCGGGGAGGCCAGCTCGCCCAAGTTTAAAAAAAAAAGAGGGGGGAAGGACTCGCTCTCTTTTTATATCCTTTTAATAAAAATAAATAAATAAAAGATTTTCCCTACCTAAAAAGTATCGCTTCAGCTTCTTTGATTTCTCTGATCTCGCTTTCTTTTTGGAGGCAGTGCAGCTTCCAGATCGCAGAACTGGATGCTTCTCTTTCTTCTGCGCACACGCTGCTCTTTTGTGCAGTAAAATATACTATCATGGTTACTTCTGGTAGTAATTTTTGTTGCAACAGTGAATTATGATTCCAACGCCTTTCGCGTTTTGATATTTAGGAAAAGTTATCTGAGAGGAAAATCGGTATTGATGAAAGTATATTTAAAAACCTTTCCCTTTCCACCTCCTTCCTTCCTTCCTTCCTTCCTTCCTTCCTTCCTTCCTTCTTCTCCCACTTAAGACTATTGCTCTTACAGCCACTGCCTTACCTGGAAGTAAGTTCAATTGTCCTCAATATCATTTCCGTCTGAGTAGACACCTATAGGGGAATGCACAGCTAAGACTCTCTGAAGAGACCCTGCCTTTCGAAATCAGCTTGTTAGTACTGCTTGGCACTACAAGCTGCTTGTTATTATAACCCTTGTTATTACTGCTTATACCTTTAATAGCAGTACTACAAGCACCAGTAGTTTATTGTGCAGATTTTAGCAGAGGAGAAAGCATCCCCCTTTAAAACTGGGCATCCTTTGTCTTTATTAATGCAATTTTTGTAGCATGAACAGGAAAGCCAAAAATCTGTAGGAGGAACTATCGCAAAGGAAGGGTGTCTTCACCCTTCGTCAAAACCGAAAATAAAGGTTTGGTAGTAAAATCCTGCCGAAAAAGTGTGTGTGGGGAGGTGGAGACTAATGAAGCAAACCTTCACTTTGCCAAACACTGTAGAAATTCTTTCCCCATCTTCTTCTTCTTCCAAGACCATTCAGGAATTTCCAAAAGCCAGCCTGCAAGTCATTTGAAATTATGAGCCATATTGAAAGTGACATATAATTATAATAATTACGGCCAATGAAAAGAGTAGCAATAAGGATAAGTGTCCTGCAGCTGCGAGGCTTCTGCATGAATTGATGGTTTAAATGCCTCTTCATTACAACCAGATTTTTTTTATTTTATTTTCTGTAATCTGTTGAGGGAGAATGCCTGTCTACCTGTGCATTTCGAGTTTTTCAGAATCCGCTCAGTTCTGCCTGCCTTTCCTTTAAAACCCCTTTTTGAAAACGCAAAAGAACAGAAAGTCAGAAACAACCGTAGACCGCTTGCTTTTACAGAAGAAGAGATAATGACAACTGGCGAACAGTAACATGTATTTCACGTTCTTCAAGCAATCTTTCCAGAGGAATTCTCTGGAAGGTTGTCTAAGCATGGAAATGCACATTTCCAGTCTATCAACAACAACAATGACAGCAGCAGCAACAAACGTAGCATATGGGAGGGGGCTGAAAAGAGGTGCCAGATTTTGTTTCTAGAAAATGCTCCTAGCAGGAGCTTAGTATTTCAATTGTTCGTTTACTTCCTTGCCGGAAAAAGCTTTTAGGGAGCTGCACAGAAAGGATGACTGGCTTGTGATTCCACGTTTTCCTTTAATCGAAGTTTCTATGTAAACACTAGTTAAATGGGTTGTGTAGGTGTTTCAATGAACTTAGAAGTGGATTCCATATTTGAAAAGGGCTATAGAAACATATGTCTTAGCAGATGTAGGATGAGGAGGGCATACTGATATTTTGGTGTGTATTTTTAATTTATTGCATTTGCTTTCCCCTTCACTCTTCATAGCTCTTTTGTGGTGTTATAATAATTAAAAAAAAGGATTTGCATTAAAGTTAAATGTCAGCTCCAAGATATTCCTAGTGAAAAAGGTCTTTTCTTTAAGATGAGGCTTTGGAATTGGGAGTGAGTGGAGGAATGCCAAATTTATCCTCTAGCATTAACTTCTAGAAGGCTTAAATAACTCTTTGACTGTTCAGGTTAAGGGAAGAACTTCTATCAAGCACTGGGCCTTTTCCCTTCCTTCCTTCCTTCCTTCCTTTTTTTACAGGCAGTGCAAGTAGGTAAATTCCACAGAGAGGAAGTGGGGGAGGGAGACACACACGCCCCAAAACATGAATGTGGCAAGTGGTTTTCTCAATATGTTTGGGTTTTTTTATTTATTAGAGGATTTAAAATCTCCATAACTAACACAAACTACAAACACAACACTGTACAAAACTGTAATAAAATAAAACAAAACAAAAAAACCAACACCTCTTTTTGTTTATTTTTAGGTAGTCATTGTTCCTTTTCAATAGATTTTTTTTTCTTTAAAAACCAAAACCCCTTAAATGGCAAAGAACCTAGGGTTTGATTAACTTAACTTTAAGAAAAAAACAGCCCAACAACATGTAATAAGTAAAATCGTGCATGAGACTTCTGTTTTACAAAAAGAAGACAACCAACACCTCCCAAATCTGACACGCATATTGCAGCACCGCCACTTAAATACAAGAATTAGCAAGAATCCTAAGAAGGACACCCAAAGTTGTTTTCATTTTCTTTGCTTTTTTAAAAAAATCCGTTTGGGGTGTGTCGGGAGGGGAGGAGAAGGGCTATGGAAAAAGTGGGAAAATAAAAATTGGACTAGGACCTTGTTTATGACACGACAGATTACTAGATGAGGGTGGAAAAGGAAGCTGGGCCAACGTTGCCATACAGTCTTGGGTATTTTACAAAAATGATGTCTGGGTTGTGCCTGCCCACCCATCCCTCCCCCAATTTTGGGGGAGCTCCCACAACTCTTGGCATTTTGTTGCTGTTGTTTTCTTCCTCCTTCATTCTCTCTTTTTCTCTCCTCCTCCCTTCGCTCTCTCATTCCGTCGTTTTCTCCTCTTCTTCCTCGGCGCTCAGCTGGGTGGAGTTGAGGAGCTTGTTTTCCTTTTTCCACTTCATCCTTCGGTTCTGGAACCAGATTTTGATCTGGCGCTCCGTCAGGCACAGAGCGTGAGCGATCTCGATCCGTCGGCGCCTGGTTAGGTAACGGTTAAAGTGGAACTCTTTCTCCAGTTCCAGGGTCTGGTAGCGGGTGTAGGTCTGTCTCCCTCGCCTGCCACTCGGCCCAAACGAAGAACCTGGTGAGGGAAGGAAAAGCAGGGAGGGCGGATAGGACACTGGAACATTTATTGGAGTTTTCAAATATGCATGACAATGGCTACTCTCGTGTGTGTGTGTGTGTGTGTGTGTAAGTAAGAAGGGAGGAGGTGTCCCCTCCAATCATTTCCCTTCGTCTTCCTGTGATCCCCTCTCCACTCCCTGGTTCAATCGTCGCTACTCCAAAAGACCGGTTTCTGCACTGAAACTGGATATAAACCAGCAAATGAGAAACGCAGGAAAAACAGCAGCTTTTCTCCAAGCAGAACAAAAGAAAAGAAAACCTCAGATAGACTACCTTTCACTTGGTACTTTTCAAAACTAAAAACATCCCCTACCACAGTAATCCCTCTGCTCAGTTTGTACAGTGAGGTTGCGGCGGGCGGGTGGGTGGAAGGGAGAGTTCCCGCCACCAACACATTCCAGCCTGTCTTCTGGAATCACAGTCCCACTGTGCCCCCAGCAGTCTCTCCTGGAAAGCGCCCAGCCTCACCATGCAGCTTCTATTGGTTTGTGTCCTTCTCCGTTAAAGATAAGGGAAAGAGAGAAAACTTCTGAAGAAGAGATCTGTGGGACACAGAAAGTTCGCAAATTCTGCTTTAAAGGCTGGTTTCTCCTATAGGAAAGGCCTATCTCCCTCCTTCCTGCCTTGATGACTCTAGAAGACCCCTCCTGGGAAGTTGATGGACTCCTAAGCCTGCAGTCCTAAGTCTGCAGACTGGAGAGTAAACCCCGGCTGGACTCAATGTAATGTTGGGTCTGGAATGCACACTATTCCAATCGGGTTGATTTTAAATATTAAAGCCTGGGCTTCCCAAGTAACTTTACTTGGGAGAAAAGCCCACTGGAGATAACCAGTTGGACTTACTTCGATATCAATGTGTTTAGAATCGAAGTGCCACTGGGACGTAATGGGGCATAGAAATCAATGAGACTTTGCTTCCTGGGTGATGCCTTTTTAGGGTCTCAGTGGAAGGCTTGCAGGGGCTTGGTCCTGGGAGAGATTCGCGAGAGCACTCTCCTTACAGCCCACAGACCTCCTTCTGCGCTCTTGCATCCGGAAAAGAATGAAAGCTCGAAGTTCTCAATTTCCCCTCTGTCCGCACTCTGTCACTCCCATTCTGGGCAGCCATCCTTGGCCCTGTGCCTTTCCGTTATGGAAAACGGTGTGCGCTGTGTCCCACCTCCTCTCCCTTTTATTTCTTTGAGCCCCCCTTTTTATCAGTAACTGTAATAGATTGAAGAATTTATGCAATAGGAAGTGTATTGATCCCCCCAACATCCCCTCCCCCGGCTAGGAATTTAAAAACCTAATAGCACAGGGATAAGAGGAGGAGGACGAGCTGTTAGTATGTCTTGATCATTTTTTTTTTAAAAGAAATTACTTCTACGGAAAATAATAGGGCACCGGGAAGAAACCTTGGATCTCAGAAGGTGCGGAGTTTGAGGGGAGGGAGGGAGTGAAAGAGAAACTATCAGCAACTCCTCTTCAGACAGGCATTTCATTGTGCCTGACTTTCATTAAAAATGTAGCTCTTTCCCTTCAAATATTTAAACCCTCCTGACATTATTCAAGCAGCTGGGATTACGGCATGCACTCGCTGGGATGGGAAAGGGCATAGGTGCGGAGCGGGGCGGCGGGGGGGAAGGGGGTGAAAACCAGGTTCATTAAAATAATGCGGGAGAGGCACTTCAGCCTAACACGGATCTTATCCTCTGTATGTGTGTGTCTGGGTAAAACTACCGCAGGCAGGTCACTTAAATCACTCTTGGTGACTGACAGCTAACATGGCTTTCTATACAAGACAAGAGCCGCTCAATCAATAGTCTCCAGACCTTCGCCGGACACAGAAAGTTGGCTGAAGAAACGAACCAAGTGAAAGGAAAATAAGGTGGCTTTTTTTACCTCTTTCTCCCCCCACTTTAAAAACTAAAATAAAGACACACCAGCGTTCGTGACACAGAAATGATCTAAGTAGGATAAAAGTTTGGAGAAAGTTTTCCTCTCCCCCTCCCCAAGTCACTGTCTGGAGGTTTGAAGGAGAACATTTCCTGTTCAGAAAGAAATGGGGTGGAAAGATATTTGTCTGTCTGTATCTGCCTGCTTGCCTGCCTGTCACCCAACTCTCCGTCCATCTCTCCCGCTGTCCTCTAGCTTTCCAGAAAGTAAAAAGTCAAGAGCAACTTACTGTTACAGGAGTTCATCCTTTGCATCCAGGGGTACACGGGAGTCGAGCACTTCTGGTCGTCGCTGTCCCCGAAAACGTGTTTGTTCTGGGAGCAGTCGGACTTCCGGACTTGCTCCTGGCCGAACTGAACAGGGTCCTCTAAACTCGAAAGAGAGCAAGCGGTCTCTTTCTCTCTGTAAAAACCTGACGTCCCGTAATCGCAGGCTGGGCTCCGGTTGTAAGCTCCGTTGGCTTGCTGGTAGTAAGGCGCGCCGGGGTAACCCTTCTCTTGGACTCCGCCACCCCCAGTTCCATACGTGGCGGGATAGTGCCTTAAAGGGTCCGCGTACCCCGTGGAATATAAGGGGAGCTGTCCCAGGAACGGTTCTTGACCCCCGGCTAAGCTCACCGGAAAAGTAGAGTTGACAAAATAAGAACTCATTGGAAATAATAATAATAATAATAATAATAATAATAATAATAATAATAATAATAATAATGATAATGATACAGAAGAGCAGCGCCTGTTCTTTCCCTGGGTCTTTATGATTTGTTGCGTTTTATAGTCCAAGCGGTTTAGCTATTAGCAGTATATGGGAGATTGGGTTTTAGCTGAAGGGGGATGGCCGCGTGCCAACCAGGGACATAAGGAAAGAAAACCATCTGATCACGCGCTGACCAATCGCAGGAGCCGAAGACGGCGAAATCGCACCCTAGAGGGGTTAGCTTTGCACAGGGGACCCCCCTAGAACAAACCAGCGAAAGCATCTCTGCCACCAACAACCATCACTTTTAAACAACAGAGAGAGAGAGAAAACGACCCCACCCACCTACCCGCACTCAACCTCGGATACACAAACCCGCACTCAACAACCCCCACCCCGCTTTGGCCACACAGTAATTATCTAGGAGACAAGATCAATCTGTGAAACGTTTTGGAGTTTCCTCTTCTTTTTTTTTTTTTAAAAAGATAAATAAATAGACGGGGAGGAGGAGAAACGAGGAGGAAGAAGAGAGTGTGGAAGCACAAATGAGACAGGATATTAGCACTCCTGCTAACGTGGAGATGCGAGGGGGGAGGGAAAAGGTGAATTCTTTTCCTCTGGAAAAGTTTGGTCAGTTCCGGCGTGTTTATGGGGGCTTCGATCAAGGCTTTTCCTTAGTGGGGTTTCAGGGGGGCCAAGAGTAAGGGGGAAATCTACACACACACACAAGTAGCAGAAGAAGGAGGAAGCCTCAACCTTTGGATGAAAAAAGTCCGACCCCCCCTCTATTGCTTTTGTCGTGAGAGCAAGGGCCAACCTATACGGAGTACCCTAAAAGAGAATTTGAATCCAGCTCCTGGTGAAGGATGAGAGAATTCCTTTTCGACTAAGCTCCCCTCCCCTCATTCCACCTGATTTTCTTCATTAAATTAACTTAATGAGTTGAAATGGTGCGTGTGGGGAGAGCATGTTTACACATTGACGTGCCTCTTTGATCACGCCGCTCTAATAAAAAAAAAAATTCCCTCGACTTTTAAGTTTTCTGCGGTACCGGTTCTGAAGTCCAGAAGACGAATGGATCACAGGACAGAGCTAGAAGAGCAGTCCGTATATCTTTCCAGAACTGTGCCCTCTTGCGTTTTTATGGCTGCGGCCGGTCTTTGGATAGTTTAGAGTTAAGGAGAGCGGCTGATCTGGCGGCTGAGAATTCTCATTTATTGATCACTCAGCATCGAAACAAAATATGTAAGGCGACAGCGATTGGTCATCTGGTAGATCCTGTACTAGCGATATAAGGTGAGCCCTGGGGAAGGAATTTCTTTTACTCGAGTTTGGGGTGAGTCGGTGGGTTTGTTTTTGTTGGGAAATACGGAATAGTTTTAACTAGGTCAGAAATCAGAATTCCGTGAAATACTTTTTTAAAAAAAATGAACGAAGGGACTAGAAGTTTCCGGTATTATTAGCTTCATGATTATTACTCCATGAGTTCGTATACACGACAAGACATTAGACCATTCTGATGAAGAGTTCCCTCCAGATTTGGGCAGTTCTAGAACATCTCAAATGTCCCTCCCCCGCCTCAATTCTGTTTTGCTTGGAGACTCTCCTGTGCTTCAAGAAATCTTTTCGAAATGGTCCAACTCGCGCTAAATTGTAGATTTAATGGCTTGGCCTCGTACTTTTACTCTCTCTATCTCTCAATCTTGTGTCTGTCTGCATTCTGTTTCTATCTCATCTCTACGAAACGTCCAAAGATCCCGAACCATCAAATGCCTCCCTTCACCAGTTTGGGCCTCTGTGGAGAGTTAAGTAAAAAAAAAAAACAACCTCCAATTTATCCCAGCTTTTGATTGTCCAAACGTAGAGGAATATTGCTGCAAATTTGGACAAATGAAGGTGTAATCCAATCTAGCTATTTGTCATCCGTCCATTAAAGAAGGATCATAGGAAGGATCTTCTACACACATACACTCCGTGACTCCCTGATCAGATGCACATGGCAATGTGACACACACACACACACACACACACACCCTATGACCGATGCGAATTTTTTCTGTGGAGGATTAAAGAGTCATGAAATCATACTGGATTAGGATTTAATGTCTAGCAAAACTCAGTTTTAATGACAAGGAAGCCTTCACGGTTTCAGTGCTGCCCTGAACTCAGAATGGAAGGAAATAACAGGCAAAGGAAGTGATTTTTTTCCCCCGAAATGTTTTGTCTTGCTTACACACCTCTCCCATATCTGATTTGTGTGACACGGGTTTCTCTAGATTTTCTCTCTCCTCCCCCTTTGTTTGTAACATCCATCCAAACTTTAAATAGGTCTACCTTACTGGGGCAAAAACAGAAGAAACTGGGAGGAAGGAGAGGGAAATGAAACTAACTCCAACATACATTCCCTCCTCAGTGAGTTATTTGAGAACGACGCAACCTTTCAGACTCTTGTTTAGAAACTTTGACATATCACATGTGAACAAGAGAATCCGGATTAAGGCTTCAGGTCTGACGGCTTGGTGGTTTAGATAAGTGAGTAACTGTGCTACTTGTTTTTAACTTGCCTGTTAGTTTGAAAGGGAGATTGGAAAAGCAGACACAGTGCGTGTCTGGATGTGTGTGCTGGGAGAGGGATCATAGAATGAAAACAGTGGGATTCTCCTCTTTTCACCCGTATCTGTGACTCCTGAAAACTTCTCTCTTTCAAACTCAGGCAGTTCAAATGGGTCTGTAATTCTACCCATCCAGCCAGGCCCTTAAAAATAGCGACTAACTGAAATCCAGTTACCTCTCATTGAAATACATCTTTAATAATCTTTCCCACTTTGTCCACGTTGCAGGAAAGATCTATTCAGTTTCGTGGACGCACATTAATTTAGTAGCTGTTATTTTATTTTATTTTTTTAAAAGAGCAGAATTATTCCCTCAAAATGAGTTTGGAAGGGGGAAGGTAGGCTCGGACCTAGCATATATAACCTGTCTCAAGTTTTGTCGAGCAGGATATGACGCGTGGGATTTGTAGTAGAAGGTTGTTTATATATGTCAGAACCTTTGGGTGTTCTCCCGCTGGCTGTCTTGAAAGTATTTTGGGCCAGGATTGACACTGAGATAATCCATGTTTTATTCACCTTTACTGTGGCTTTTCTGAACGATGGGCCTCACATTTAGGGCTCTGCCTGCCAACCTTCCCTCTGTAGAATGGGGTCGAACTTCAGTCCCTACGCAAGATGTGTTGCTATTGCTGTTGTAGGTGTGGGAAAAAAATGAATTCCATCTTTCACTGTCCTTAACAAAACTGGAGGCCTAGTGCAGAAATATGTTATCTAGTAACAATGTCCTGGCCCACTGTATTAAGCAAAAGTCGTCTTTTATTTTTACCTACAGCTTGTTGGTGAAGGAACAAGATTTCCTCCACCGAAGCGTTCCTCTCTGCCTCCGAGAATCTCTTGGCCACTGTGTGGCATAATTCAAATGGCAGGGAATAAATAAAGATTAAACGGACTTATTTACAACGTGTGTAGCCGGGGCTTTGTAGCTGGAAAAAGTATTCCAGGTTTCTTTCTCCCTTTCCTCTTAATCTTCGCTGGTTCCTGCTTTTTCCGCTTAGCTCAAGCCAACTTTACAAAACAGGAGGAGAGAGGAGGAGCGGTGGCGGTGTGTGTGTGAGGGAGTGAGGGAGGGAGAAGAGTGAGATAAATGAGGGGTTTAAAAGCAACACCCAAACATTTCTCTGGGCAGACACCGTTAGGCCAAGGAATTGCTTGGTGGCAAAAAAGAGGAGGCTTTTTTTAAAAAAAAAAAAGTTAAAAGTTAATACAATCCAGAATTAATCAACCGAGATAAAAATGGGATGAAAGGAAGAAAAAGAATTTCGGATTCTTAAATAAACGTGAGATTTGGAATGCAAGAAAGCACGAAGGAGTGTGAAACCAGCAGGGCGTTTGGGCAAAAGGAGGCTTAAATTGGTCCCATAAACTGTAAAAGAGGGGACTTTAAACACATCCGAGGGCGCGGGTGCGCACATACACACGCACGCGCGGGAAGACACGCGGTGTAATAACTCCACGACTTTACTTAGGATCTTAAAGCTATTCACATGGGGATACGCTTCTTTTGCCGTCTGTACAGCAACAGCTCTTCCTAAGTGATTTTTCTCCTTTACCTTTTTTGGTATGTATAAGACAATAACCCCCGAAGGCGCGCTCATAAGTACTTACTACACCACACACGCGCGTAGGCACACACACACACACACGTATCTCCCTCTCCCTCTCTTCTTCTTCCCTAGCACATAACCATTTGAAACTTAATTTCCACTCATTTACGTTTAATTTACCTGGTTTCCCCTGCAGTGTATAACCATCTTGTTAATGGGGTTAGAGAAGGGAAAGAAAAACAGGGAGTAAAACCACTCTTCATTATTTTATCAAAGAGTTTAGCTAATAATTAACCAAAAAAGGGGAAATGAGCCTTTGGGGGTACCCTTGCTTTCCTTTCTTTCATTCTTTTAACTGTAGTCATATTGCTTTATTTGTTTGACCGGAAAGGAAAGGAGAGAAGGGATGTGGGAAAAGAGTATTTATAACCTGAGTTGAGTTTTTAAGCACAGGTCTGTCTGTTTTGTTTTGTTTTTAAAAGGCAACAAAGCCAAACAGGAATGTGGTAGTCCAGTTGCCTGAGCTGGAGCGGAGAAGTTTTTGAAGGAAAGGAATAGGGGCACGATCCCCTAGAAAGTTCGCTTCCCTGCCTCAAAAGCCCTATTCAGTTTCATGATGCTTGCGCAGGAGAACTTCCCGGAACATCCATGAGTGTGGATTTCATGGGGAGAGGAGGAAGAGGTGAGCAGTTACGGAGGGCCTTAAAAGAGGTCTGCTGTATAGCCTTGGTTTTCTGATCATGTAAATTTTGGTTGTGTGTGAGCGGATGAGTGATCATTCCTGTATATGAGAGGGACGGAGGGAGGGAGACAAAATCATGGTTCTTTCTAAACCCATCATAATTTGTCGAGATTCGTGAAGCTCGGTTTACAAAGGAACACCCCAACTTTCTTTGCCCCACTTCACCTTCACACCACTAGAGTTTTAATCACACGAGTAGGTAAAGGCAGACAACATCATTCGAACCCAGGAATGGCCACAGACGTCAACACACTGGAGGGGATGGATAATGCTGGCATTAGCCACATCCCAAATAAAACACCCAGATCTTCTTTAAGCACAAAGGTCTCATGTTAACACAGCCAAGCGCCAACAACTCAGCTCACAACGGCAATGCAAAATCGGAAAGCTGTCCAAGTATTTCACAGGCCTGAAAATGAAAACAAGGCTCTACTATGGTGACTAGTTTCTTTAAAAAAAAAAAAGGAAAGCGAAGTACAACTCTAAACCCGAATAGACAGATGGGTGGAAATTCTCTTTAGCTCCGTTTCCAGAACGTGTAAGCCATGCCGAATCCATTACATGGCCTAAATATATGAAGTATAGAAAATGAAAATCGTGGTCTTGTTAAGCTAGTTTTCATGGGAAATTAATCATTGTAAACTTTACAATGTAAAGTCTGGAAACAAAACCGAAGAGTTCCTCCCTTGGACAGTAGATGGCAGCAAACAGCATAGAATGAACAAGTGAAGAAATTGTAAAGGCGAAGTCCATGCAAAACAGAAAGAAATGGGGACTGTTTGGGAGGGAGGAGGAAGGCAAACAACTTGGTAGTGTTTAACTGATAGGAATTCCTTAATTAGTCCTCTTATTTAAATGGCCACAAAACCACCAACAAACCCCTTTTGTACTGTACACACAAGTCTAGCGATAAGAAACAGCCAATGAATTGTGGATAAACTGAATCAGAAAAACAGCAGATAATTTAGAAATGAAAAAATGTATTGCAATTTTTTTTAAATAAACAAATTAAAATCACTGTGATTTGTGTGTCACATCTCTTAAGTGAATAGAAAGGTAGGGCGCCGAAAGCTAGAAGGAAAGACCAACGCCAGAAGGATACAGAGCAATCAAAATTATACATGAAAATACAGGATAAATTTTTATATCAAGATTTCGACTTTCTTTTTTCCCCACCTTCCTCCCCTAGCCCCGATATACTTTCAGCAAATTTCCCGAAACGAGTAAACAGATTTTAAAATCCAGGAAGTCTTTAGGATTTTTATTTTAAAAAGAAGACACGAAGTACCATACATTAAATTTAACGGTAGATCCATTATTTTTCAAATATCAGCCAATTTATTTTAAAGCACAAGCGTTAACACGCTAGTAGTGATCACCCTACAGTCAGCAAGTCAGTCATGAAATATTTTAAAATATCCTGTATCTCTATTCTCTTCCCCGCCCCACCCTTTAAAGCAAATATATCCATTTCTTTGGATATTACATGGGGAAATGTTGGTTTTTTGAGGCAAAATGTGTTCTCCTGGACCGCACACACAAAAGCAAGAGATTCAAATACCAATTGAAATGTATACACCATAAGAAAATACATTTTAAAATATTGCTTACACATACCCCCCCCCTTTTTTTACAAAGACCTTCTACAGTCAATGAATCGCAGCCCATCTGCTGTTAATGAGTCTCCTTTCCTTGCTGTAATTCATGGTATCATCTTTAGATCTACCTCCACTTGGTTTTAAAATTGGCTGTGCATTCCACGGATTATTTATTATTATTTTTCCTAATTAATTCTTCATCTCCTTCTGTCCCCCGCCCCGGTCTCCCCTCAGCCAGGCACCCTTTAAGCCAGGAAGAGCTTTTCGGGAGAAAAATCACTCACGTCGTCCCGCAACACCCTGGAGGAAAAGCATCCAAATCGAACTGGCTGCGGTACAAAACTTCCTAAAATGCTTGGATTCGCCCGATGATGCCAAGCAAAGCTGGCCAGAACGGTCTTGCTGGGGTGGGAAGAGGTTTGAAGTGGGAGGGAAAGAATCAAAAGGAACCCAAGTAAGTTGCTTTTATTTTTATTTTTATTATTATTATTATTGAAAATGCAGCTACCTTTAATTGGATGCTGCAGGGATTCTCTCATGGCCAAATGATTTAAGTATTTCAAGTCTCATTTTGCGGTACACACCCCTTCCTCCCTTCCTTCCTTCCTTCCTTCCTTCCTTCCTTCCTTCCTTCTTTCCTTCCCGCCTTCTTTCCTTCGATTTCTCTTTACTTCTGGAAATATATATATTTACCAATACATCTTTCACTGCAGCATGCTCCTCTTCACACACCCCCCCGCGCAATTTTTCTATACCTTTTAAGACACGGAAGACAGGCTTCTAAAAATAAGGAAGGCTAACTCAAATAAGATATAAATAGATTACCTTACCTTTGGAAGCTCGTCGGTCTGCACATTAGAGGAGGAGGAAGAAAAGGAGGAGAAGGAGGAGGAGGGGGCGAATTGCGTTTGCTATTATGTGTAAGCTGACAAATATTGTCCCAACCTGATAGCCGTCCATTGCGACTTCTGAAAGCCTTTTTTTTTCCTTTGCCGAGTCCTTTTGCACAGAAAATGGAGTAACTTCCCTTTCTGAAAAATGACAAAAGCCTCCATCCGGTGCAGATTCTCCCTTTCCCTCTCCATCACTAGACAGAGAACCCAAAATCAAATATGGAAATTGAACTCAGAGAACTAAGAAAGGAAAGGGCGGGGAATCGGTATATTAGCAATCTAAACTCACTCCTAGATCAGTGCGTGTGCGTGCCTGTGTGAGTGTGTGTGTGAGTGTGTGTGTGTGTAAGAGAGAGGGAGCTTGCCCTTCTCCTCGTCTATTTTTAGCCCTATGGAGCTTATACATGAAACTAAAAAAAAAAATGTTAAAAGAGGCGACAGTCCTACAGAGGACAGTGATCCGACCCAAGGTACAGCGGCCAAAAGAATGGTAGAATAACCACATGGGAAATCATAAAAAGTTCATGTTCACGGTTAGCAGTCCACATGACCAGGTCTGGCCAATCGCAGAACCCAGCCACTCATAAAGTTCTATCACAAAGTTGTAAATTTTCATAAAACAACAAGGAATTTATTGCATTTCTTCATGACTGCTTTAACAGCAGTCTTTTTCTCCGCCGCCATCTTTTCTTTTTTTCAAAAACCAAAAGAGAAGAATATGCAAAGATCCTGCGCAGCCCCCCCTCCGCCTTTTTTGCACTTCCCGATGGGGGGCCTTGAACAGCCCCCTTATCTGCTAAAGGTTAAAAGAACTTACTTTTATAAGAGGAAAGATTTGCAAGAGCATTTCATGCCTTATGACGCATGTTCTGCAGAAGTATTTTTATACCTGCAATCTTTAATTGTTAGGGGGGTGTCGGGTGGATGTGTGGAAAACCGTATTATTTTTAAAGGTTTTTTTTGGGGGGGGTTATCTTGCTAAGACAAAATGTGAAACTCTTTCATTTGATTTTTTTTTTTTAATAGACACATATACCTTGGTTTTTCTAAGGATAGGCGGGTTACATTCCGGAAATTCGCCACCAAGTGAAAAATGTTGGATTTTCTGCCCACCTCTACCTCAATTTCTCCCCGCTTCAGTACCATTGCAGGGTAGGATGATGAAAAGTCCCCAGATTTTTGGAAAAGACAGCCATGTGTGAGAACAGGTCCAGCACTTTCCCAGCACATAGCTACCCTGTGTGTTTTTCCGGGTGTGTCTGGTTGGGAAGGGGGTCTATACATATATAGGGATGTGCGTATCTGTGTGTGCGCGAGCACACATATGCACGAACATATCTATAGGAAGGAAGGAGAGAGAGAGAGATTGAGAGAGAGACGTATACGCACAGGCGCACTAGGGCGTTCCATGCGTACGCACACTACCGCAGTGGTACATGCCACGGAAACAATAGTAGTGGTCCAATGCAGCAAAATTGGGCTAGGTGAGCAGTAGGACTGTTCTAGAACTTACTTTCCGCCACCTAAAGGGTGTCTGTGAAATTAGTCTTTTTGGGTGGGTGGGGTGGAGAAAACAAATGTACCTTTCCGCTCATTGGGTCTTTAGGACCTAACCTTGTCTTTAAAGGGAGGACTTTTCGTAAATTGACCTCCGCCATGAGTGGCTCTGGATGGCTGGTTGCAGAGAAGCACACGTTAGACACATACGGAGAAACACGCGTCTTCATAGGATGGTCCCAATCCACTCTTTCCAGCTATCCATGCATGGTCTATGCCAATTATTATTCTCACGTATCATCACGAGAAATATAATTCCACATCTGTGTGAATACTGCAACTATTCCTTCTGTATGTAGGTTTGCATATATTAAATACGCAGACATACAGAAACCAGGAGAGTGTTTCTGTCTTTAGGCGGACAGGTACTTACCTGCATATGTGTTAGACAATTTCCCTGCATATGTGTTTCTCATCTCTCAAATTTAAATTCGAACTGAATATATTCGTTACAAGAAATGTGATTATTGTCAGTTGGTTTCTGAAAGCGAAGCTTTTCCTTATTATTTGAAAGGTAATGAAAACCCCGAAAAACACTTTTAAGAGGAAAGATTTCATTTTGCAGGCAACCTTTTCATTAAACACGTCCCATATTACGTTGTAGAAAAAGGAAGAAAGAGTGCATTACATCTCATCCATTTCCCTTCTATTTAATTTTGAATTACTTTTTTAGAGGACAGTCTCTTATCTGCTCTTCTATCTATATGTAGGAATGGGAGTGTATTTTCTTCCATTCTTGTATTCTGACTGTTAGCCGCCTGGAGTGCTCTGGCTACAAAAGCAGAGTCTACGTTAAAAAAAATTAAAGAATCAGTCTTGAATATAGCCGTGTCCCAACTCTCCTCCTCAGATCCCCAAATTCTGGAAAATACTATTACTCAATTCCGACGGAATATAAAGCATAATATGGAAGGATATAGCGATACTGCCTAAAATCACTGTAGATTGTTTTGCCTTGTTTATTTTTCAGAATTCAGTTGTTCCCATTAATTTTATATTTGTATTGAGGTCCAGCTTTTGTTGGCGGTAATGGAGAAAAGTGGGATTTTAGACACCCCAAAATAAGATAGGACTAAAAAGGGAAGGGAAACCACACACCCGAAATGCAAGTGTGTGCGATGTTATTGTTTTGTTATTGCGTTTGTTATTCTTATTTCCTTACTTGTATGTTTTGTGGTAATTGAAATGATCAGAGCAGGAGGAATCTCCAGTGATGGTAACATTCAAATATGACTCAGTTGGCTTCGTTTTCTTAGCCAAGACGGTTTCTCCTACCCCATTCCTTCAGCTGGTTATTTTTAACTTTATATGACCAACTCAAGTTGTATATTATTGGGATAGGTTTCAATCGAACTAGGTGGATTTTTTTTCCTGCCACTCCTTTTTTTTTTAAAGCAGGGCGGTCAGGAAGGTGGAGACAGAAGTTTTCCAAATGGCCAGTTTTTAAACAAACAAACAAACAAACCTACACCTTTAGGGCATAACCCAGCGGACATTCTCCAGGCTGGCAAAATGAAGATAGTCTACTCCACAGAAAGGACTTCCAAAAAGGGACGTTCTAGCCGATCTTGCCCACAACCAAAGAAATGGGCCCTCAATATGTAAGAGGAGGAAAAGCAATGACCGTACACGATTTCAGACTATTCAGTAATGTTATTTTTAATCGTTCTTTTCCCTCTCTCTACGCATAGTAATCACAGAATTACGAATAAAAAGGCTTGGCCAACGATTAAATTATTTGCTATCTATCATATACATCGTTGATTTTTTTTTTACTCAATACAATATTAATTTCAGATGCTCTAGTGACAGCAATAAAGGAAGTGGTCCATTGTTGAACATGTAAAAATATACACCAACAAAAATAAACGAGCAAAAATTAAAAAAAAATACAGCACCAGTAACCAGACGGAGAGGCACAAATCTACGAAGAGGGGAGGAGAAGAGTAAGACAGGAATCTCATAGAATTATGTACAACAAGCATCTTAGCTAAGCGTTGTGTTCGCTTCATATGTTTGGACTCGACGTTTTCTAAGGAAAAGTGCTAACCACGTCCACATTTTTCACTTCATATTTTTTTTAAATTACACAACGGAAAAAAAACCCCTCTTTTTAAACAATAAAATTTACAAATACTTGACTATATGAAGACCCACATGAGGAAACAAAATGTTATCTATATTTTATTCTAAAGAGACATTTAGTAGGTAGATTTAATATCGGTTTTGTTGTACAAAAAAAAAAGAACAACAACAAAACAGGAGAGAAATGTTAATATAGGTAGTTTTCCAAGTGTCAAGAAACAGAAGAAACCATCTTTTCAGTTTGCTGAGAGGTTTCGTTTCTTGTTTAATGTACAGTCTTTATTGGTTAATTTTTCAGTTTCTCCTTCTTTCCTTTTCTGGACAGTATGGTCAGTTTATTTTTATTTTTTTAATTTTTTCACTCCACGCTTCTTCTCGCCCACCTCTCTCTCTCTCTCTCCCCCTTCACTTTCACTCTCATTCCCGCCTCCCCCCACCACAAATCTTCTCCCACTCTTTCTCCTTCACTCTTCCTCGTCTTCCTCCGCCTCTGGTTTTTCCTGGCTGTTTGAGCCCGGGCCTGCGGGTTTGTTTTCTTTTTTCCACTTCATGCGCCTATTCTGGAACCAGATTTTGATCTGTCTTTCCGTAAGACATAAAGCGTGGGCTATCTCAATGCGTCGCCTTCTGGTCAAGTAACGGTTGTAATGGAATTCCTTCTCCAGTTCCAGCGTTTGGTACCTGGTGTAGGTCTGACGGCCTCGTTTTCTGTCAGTCCCTGTGAAATCAATAACCGAGATTGGCGTAAGTTCCCTTCGGGTTTTTGATCCCCTTTTCTTTTGTGTCTTTCCCCGGTCTAATCCGTATTAGCCCACCTCGATTCACTGGCCCTCTTATTGCTCCAAAAAACGGGCCACACGCACCCAGGCGCATGTGGTTTATTGGTTTATTGTGGGGGAAGAATACACACCATATGCAAGTTTAAAATAAATAAATAAAGGCTGTAATCATAGGCACACTTACCTGGGAGTAAGTCCTACTTAACTTAGTGGAACTTGTTTATGAGTAGGTATGCCAAATATCGTGTTGCCGAAGGACGGAGGGACGGACCTATATGTAGTCTGAATTTATTCTCCTACTTGAGGGCATTTTTAATCTGCTTTATCCAGTAATTTAATTTTCAATCTCCTCATCTGAAAATATGTCCTAGTGAATCAAATGTGTAGCCTGTCCCTATTTCTAACTTTCGCTGAATTTCATGGACAATGTAGCGTTGTTTACAGTTTTGCCCCAAAAGTTTCAAAAGAGTCTTACTTTTAAAATAACAATAAATGTCCAAATTTAACGGCATGTGGCTCATTATTTGAGAGAGAAGCGCGTGGGAGGAAAATGTTTTATTACAAGGTGAATTGTTTCTCTTTTCTTGCGTGTGTGTGAGCCTCTAAGGCTTAGACCTGTAGACACCCCCCCCCAATAAAACTCGGGATGGTTTTAACTCCAAGAAAACATCTTGTATGAATTTCCATATCTGACGAGTTGCTTCTCCAAGCCAATGTGATGTGGGTAATGTTACTTCCTTCCTATTTCAGATTGTGAGTTATTTCCTCCCAGAAAGATGGATATTTGGGTGTTTGTTTTGTTTTTTGTTTTTCCAACTGGGGAATTCGGAAGCTGGTCGACAAAGTTTGTCTACAAAGGAATTCCTCATAGCAAGAGCTCTCTCTCTGACCGCAACTATTTACTCTGGCGTCCAAAGAATCTGGATTCAAACCAGGGATCAATTTTCGTGTCATTTCTTGAGTCGGCTTGTGTAAAGCAGAGACGATGCTCTCGGTGGGGATGTTTTATTTTTTAAGTCCGCAGATTCTTCCCTTCATCTTCCGCAAAACTACTCTGCACCATTTATCTGAAACCTCCTTGGAGATTTTAGGTTGTTTACCGTTTACCAAAACATGGAGCGGAGGGGGTAGGGAAGCCACGGTCTTTCTCTTCAAGAAAGAAATCGGCCGGCCGGCTGTAAACTCGTGTGTGTGTGTGTGTGTGTGTATGGCGCGGAGTTGGATGTCTGTGGAATGTGGGTTGTAAAATCTGTTGAAGGGAGCGCCATAAAGTTCTCTTGAATGGGGCAACCAAGACACAGTCAACGGAATCTCCCATATTCAGCCCAAAGAACAGACAAGAAAGACGTTAATGCGGGGAAGACTGGGAGGTGGCGACAGAAGAGAAAGAAAAAGAGAGAAGATGAAGAAGAAAAGAAAAAGAAAACCTCTAAATGGATTTCAGGTCGACTTGAAGTTCTGAGAACTGACAAAGATGTCACATAGTAAATGAGACCAGGTCGTCTCCGGTTTGCACTCAACACGTCTGAATCTCTTCCAGAAGCTGCCATTTTGCTTCTCCCCCCGCCCCCCCCAAAAGCAATAGCTATTGCTTCAAAAGAAGTGAGAAGAAAAAAAAGGGGAGAGTTCCTTCACTCTGCTCCAGACAACATACACGCACACAAATAAAGACTTGGGTATATATTATCAGCAAAGCGCAGTCAGAAGCAAGACCAATGAGCCTGAGGTTCTAAAGAACTGTGCGTCTCGGTGTGCGTCTCGCCTCTTTGCCACCTTTCTCCTCCACGCTCTCCTCGCCCGCCCCCCGTCTGCTTTTCCTGCTATTTGCATAAAGAACTAGGCCTGGGATTTCTGTTCTCACCCTTCCTCTCTACCCACCCCCAAGAGGCAGGCCTATGCTGCGGAGGATATGCCTTTAAAGATAACTTTGAGGGGGGGCAAAACACAGGCTCAGATTAACTGCTTTGGAAGTCAGGGAGCCAGTGAATAGGGTGGGCGACAGGAGCAAAAAGGGGCGGGGGGAAGAGTCCCTAAAGGGACACATCCTGTCTGCTAATAGCCCGGGCTTGACATTGCCTAAGTTTTCTTCGCAGCAAGATATCAGTCTCTCTTCTTACCTATTTACCTCTGGACTCGACCAGGATTCAGCCAGGAGAAACTGGAATAAAGCGCTTCCCCTTCCCCCGCAGAAAAGCATTGTGCCCTTTGGTACTCAGATCATGGGCCATATCACAATAACACCTTTGCTCTCCCTTCGTGTCCTGGTGGTGGGTGGGGAGAGTCGTGGGAGATTTCCAGAAGTCCTCCCTCCCTCCATTTTCCCATCACCACCTGCTATAACCCCCTGTTGTCAACCTGGGAGCAGGGGAAAGGAAGACCAAGAAGGACTTCGCTGTCCAAAAGTGTTCCAGCAACAGGGCGCTTCCATGTCTCTGCATATCAACGGCGCAGAAGGGTAACTAGAAAAATTAAATGACTGCGCAATTGCAGAGCAAACTCCAGGACCATCAAAAGCTCAGACCATTTTCTTACACTTTATAATCCTGGCCAGATCAGTTTATGGGAAAAGAGGAATAAGCATATGCTCAGTACAGCCCTGTCTATCCAGTTTACTCTCACCTATTATTTCCTGAGATGTCTACAGAGAGGGGTCAAGGAAACTTTAGGCTGCCTCTTCATCACACACACACACACACATACACAGGACTTTTGCAGCGCAATCATGTACCTGCCCATGCAAAATCGGAATTCTGTGGGACACCCTCTTAAGGTAAGTGTGCGTTGCACTACAGCCTGCAGTGATCCCCCACCCGCCATGATCATCGGGTCTGATGAAGCGTTCTGTCGATCCCGAAAGCTCTCACACTGCACTATTAGGTGTGGTTGGTGCTAACAACACGCCTTTCTCTTTCGGCCCTGTGGTAATGGTCCTGATTTGTGGGGAAGGGTTAGATAAGGGAAGCACCAATCTCACTAAGCAGGGAAGATTCAGACGTGTCCGCGGCCCATGCAAAAGGATCGTGGTATTGTTTTGGATATGTTAATAGGCATATAACAGGAGCGCCAGGGTAGTTTTGGCCGTGAAAGGCCACTCTTTGGTAGGTTCCTCTGCCTCTCCTTTCTGTTTGGACAGATGTTCTGGCAAAGCGAGAGAAGAAGGAAATCTCTTACACTGTTTTTCAAGCAACTGCAGGCAGACTCGGCTAGACAGAGGCAGATGAGGCTGGATAGAGAGGGAGTTGTATTGCCAACACACACCAGACTCACACGAAGTTGGGGCAAGAGGCTGAATCTAACAAACTCGGTGTATCTGCCCCACTGTTACATAATCCTTGGGTGCCTCACCGTAGTTACTGAAGTAAACGGTGCGTAAATACACTGTTTCTGTTCCTAAACAAAATGTTGAATATGTTTGGGGAAAGGAGGTTCTATTCCTGTATAAATAAATAAAATTCCTATCCTCATCTTCTGATCCATCCGCTTCCTTCCGACTTCCTCTTCCAGTTAGGGACTGGCATTGGCTGTGGAATCTGCGACTACGGCGCTAGCAGGGATGGGGTGAAGACACAGAAAGAGAAACAGGACTTTTTTGGGGGGGTCTCCAATTCCGAAGGAATGCCTTTTCAGCAGGGGTCCAATAAATCCAAAGATGCTGTTAATATCGCAAAGAGTACATACACTTCTTGTTTGATCCGGCCAGCTTGTTCCTACCACTACCACCACCACTTTCTGCTTCTGCTGGTATTTCTGCTCCCAATGTCACTTTAGAAACAGTAAATATCTGTAGCTATTTAAAAATAAGGCTTTATTCCAACGCCTTGAGCCCAGGGTGAGGAAAACTTAACTCTCAACTCTTGCCATCGCTGAGAGAGAGAGAGATGGGGTTGCTGAGGTAGTAATTCCTCCTCCCCCCCCCATTGTGCCGCTCTCCTTTCCCAAGACACACACACAGCAGTCTGCGTGGAGGAAGCCAACAGCACGAAGAGCCGGACTAATAAATATTAAAAACTGTTACTTTGTTTAAGCGTTACTTTCTTGTGGGGTCTCAGAGAGAGTCGAGGGAGGGAGGGAGGGAAGGAGAGATTCATTTTGAGGCAAACGTCATAAAAGGAGCTGAGGACCATCCTCCCCCTCCTCCTCCTTCCCCCCCCTCCAAACAACACAACTTCCCCTCCCTTCCCAATCATTTATATTCACTCCTCGCCCAGCTTGCCTCCCCGCCGCCGCCTCTGCCTCGCCAGGCTCCCGGGCTCACCTGTGCTCCTCATCCAGGGATATATCCGCAAGTTGCTCTCGTGCCTCAAGTCCGCGTCCCTCTGCTCGCTTTTGTTGCAGTTGGGCTTGGACGCGTCGCCGCCGGGACACATCATGGAGAGGTTTTGCTCGAAAGGGGAACAGTGCATGTTGAAGGAGCCGGCTTCCAGCCCGTAGCTGCTGGAATACATGCCGGGGGTTTGGGGGTGCATGCCTCCCCCGTTGGGGTACAAGCCAGGCATGGAGGCGGCGAAAGAGGCCGTGGCGCTGGAGCCATAGCCGGTGCGCTGGGCATTGGAAGCGAAGGCGCAAGAAGTTTGCTCAGGAAACACTCCGGAGGGGAAAACCGAATTTGCTGCCTGATATTTAGAAAATAAAGCATTCGCATAATACAATGAACTCATAATCTGGCCGGGTGATTTGTAGGCCGGGACGTTTTAGTGTCGGTTTTACGAGGTACCGTGATATATTACGGAATTAGACTCCAGATTTACACCAAAAAGGACCCCCTTTTTCCTCCCTGGCCATGTGACTCCAGTCCACGTGACTCGGGCGTCGCCAATCAGCGCCTAGCTTCCTCCCTCCCCTCCAACTCTCCCTCTCTCCCCCCCACCTCCCAAGCTGTCCCCCTTGTAATACGGAAAAGGGGGAAAAGACACTATGTATGTATGGAGTCCTGCCTGGGATTTATACAAGACGATGCATTATTGATGATAAGGATACCAACCCTCCCAAGGCAGAAGCGGGAAGGAGCCGAAATGTGCAGGCTAGTCAATAAGCCACCGGTGGTATCAGTTTCTCCCCAGCAAGAGTAGCAGGGAAAGTGGCCCGGGGTGGGGTGGAGGGGGAGAGGACGAGGGAAATCAAAAGATTATCTGAGGAAGGGCGATGTTCGTGATCGCGGCTTAAGGAGAGGGAGAAAAGGGAGAAGGAGAGAATAAATAAAGCAGAGGGAAAATGGGAACCAAACAAACAGAGGGAGGGAGAAAGGCAGATCGGATGGCAGGAAGGAGAGACCCACCCGGTGGATCAAATCAGCGGGCACAAGCCCCGGCACTGCATGGGACCAACTTCCGGCTGGATGGTAGCCACTTTGGCTTTGGGGGTTCTCCAGAAGCAGAGATTGAAAAAGTAGCGGACTCAACGCTTTACGAGAGCTCACGAGCAGACTTGGTTCCCGAGCCCTGGAGTCTTTTTCAGGCGCGCTCACTCACGGGCAGCGTAGGTAATATATCCCGCCCTATCCCGCGGGCTCGGGGCGGGTGCCTGTACTTACACGACATTCCATGGGCACTGGCTTCCTCCCGCCTTCCTAGAAAGGGGAGTCATATCTTCTGGCTCCCACCCTCACAACCGCCCCTACCCCATAGTTAATATTTCACTTTCAGCCTTCTCTCCTCTCCCCCCCGCCCAGCTTCTGTATCTCCCCTTGTATAGGCCATTCAGTTCTATGAGTAATTTATTCCACTGCCACAGGCGTTGGGTCTGAGAGCTGGCTTTGCTTTTTTTTCTTTTTCTTTTTTAAAAAAAGAAGACTGGCGGAAGGGGGAGAGGGGGGAGGAGGAGGAAAAGATTACAACAGATCTCTATTTAAGCGTGTCAGCTCTTCTGCTGGACTCAATTACAGTGAGGAGGGAAATGTGACCAGCTGGTTCCTCTGCTTTCTGCTGGGGAAGCAAGGAAGGTTTCCAAAAAAAGGGGGGGGCGGCAGAGGGAAGAAATTGAGGAGGGAGAGTGAGTGAGTGAGCGAAACAGAGAAGGCGAAGGGGAGGGCGAAATGGAAAGGCACACGTTTCATTGAAACTTATCAAAGCTCGCTATGACAAGTAAGAAAAAAGATGGCCTTGCAGTTAAGAGATTGGCAGAAGTCCCTCTTTTCAAGGTTAAGTTGCCCAAAAAGGGGGGTGGCGGTGGATTGGGAGGGTGTATGCATTCAAGTTAAATTCATCCTGGGAGCGGGGGGAAGAGAAACCTGACAGTGTTCCACAGACTCCGAGAAATTTGGTACTGCGTGAAGGAGCTTTGAAATCGGCAATAACTCGAATCCATTCCCAGGTACACAAACACAGCCAATCAGAACTTTCTCTCTCTCTCTCTGAAACGAAGGACACCCATCCAACCTCCTAATCTGAGACCAGGAAGCCAATGTTTGCAACACTTTTACACACACACAAACACATTCTCTCTCCCAGCCTCTTCGCATCCCCGAACACTTCAGGTGAATTCCCACACCAAATCCAAAGCTTTCTTCGGGATCTCTTCAAAACTTCCCTTGAGTTACTGTAGGGCTATTTAGCTGAGGAGGGTTTTCCTTTTTAACACAAAAATGATCTTCTCTCCAAGATGTGGAGCTGGGTGAAGAAAGGACAGCATCACGGGGGAAATTGTGGCTTGTAAACTTTATTGTAACTCCTTTCTTCCGCCGCTTCCAGCTTCGACAATAGAACAAAGTGAAGAAAGAACAACAAAATATAGCGTTAGTTTCCCCGCCCGCCCCATAAAGTAATTCACGTATACAGTATACATTCTCTTTTATTATTTTTTTCACAGTTAACCTAAAAGGGAAAAAGAACCCAAAAACCCAGGAAGGGGAGGGGGAGGGAATGAAAGAAAGAAACACTTTTTACAACTTTTTCCACTGTGCGCATGCTAACCTAAAGTAGAGAAAGACAGAGAGAGAGAGGAAAGCATTTTCCTTTTCTCCCTTACTTTTGAAAGATAGAGGTACACACAGAGAGACAAACGCATTAAGAAAACCAAAAGGGGACCCCGAAATGTGGGAAGGAACTTAACAACAGCAACACCAACCGAAACAAAAACAAAAAAAAAGTGAGACAACTACAGCATAAATAGGCAGTTTCATGTTGTCGGGTGTGTGTTTTTTTTTTTTCAGAGCTACCTCCGGAAGAGTTTAACCACAACAAGGGAAGAGAGGAAGACAGCTTGGGGGGGGGGATGAAGAAAGGACGGTGGGTTTCAAAAGTGCACTAGGTATCATTTTCACATCTTTTCTATATATATTTATATGAGAAAGAAAGAAGGGGAGGGGGAAGATAAGGGAGGGCGAGCCTTCCAAACTGCAGAATATTATTTTTACATAATTTCTACAGCACTGAGAGCGTGCTCCTCATCCCAAATTAAGGGGGGGCGGAGGAGTGCGAAAGAGGGAAAGGATGAAAGAAAGAGGGAGGGGGAAAGAGAGAGAAAGGAAGAATTTTCACAGTCATGGTTAACAGAAGCTATTGCATTACACTATTACTATTTTTTAATTTTTTTTAACTGGCGAGGGGAAAAAATAACAACAAGGCTAAAAAGACCCCAAGATCTCTCTTCATTTTTTCCTCCCCCTCCCTCCCCCCGCTTTTAAATATAGATATAGTTCATCGTATGTATCAAAGGACAATCAGGAGAAGACGACGCTCACAGCTATATTGTTTTACAGCAATAAAAGGGGAGTTCTCTCCCCCACCCCGCATCCCCGAAGTAGTGTCGGTTCCCTCACCACCACCTGTCCCAACCAGCAACCACACCACCGACCACCTCTCTCACGAAGAAGTGGCAGGAAGGGAAGGGCGAGGGCGGCTTGCCTGTCCAGTCTTCCAGCTCCTACTTCTTGTCCCCGGTCTGTGCTTCTCCGCCCTCTTCCACCTCCTGAGCCCTTTCCATTTTCTGTTTCTCCAACTCTTCCTGTTCGCATTTGCTGCTCGGGAACTTATCTTTGTTGTTCTCCTTTTTCCACTTCATCCGCCTGTTCTGAAACCAGATTTTCACTTGCCTTTCGGTCAGTCCCAGGGCGTGCGACACCTCGATCCTTCGTTTGCGGGTCAGGTAAGGATTAAAAAGGAATTCTTTCTCCAGCTCCAGGGTCTGGTAGCGGCTGTACGTCTGCCTGCCTCTCCTCCGTCCGGCGGCTGCTGGGGTGTTGCAGGGAGGGGAGGTGGGAGGGAGAGAGAGAGAGAGGGAGAGAGAGAGGGGGGAAGGGAGAGGAAGAGAGAGAAAGGAGGTTGAGAAGACGCATAAAACAGCTTCAGGAGCCAGAGGGAGAGGGGGAGAGAGAGTGACACACACCATGTCTACATTCTCCGGCTCACAAACACACTCTCTCTCGCGCACAGAGGCAGGGACAGAACGGCCCTTCCATAATGTTTGCAGACGGGGTGGAGGGAAGAGAGATTATCCAGGGATGGCTGAAGGGAGAGAGGAGCGAAGAGGGAGACGTATGCGCTCAACAACACCTCCCTCTATCTTTCAATCCCACCCTACTTTCATGAAAGAGACCCTCGACCCCCCCACACACACAGTCTCGACTCCCCCAACCTCTGCCCCTTTTTTTGGTTGGGGGAAGGAAAACAATCGTGTCCTCCCCCAGCATCTTGCGAGAACACTCCCTCCCCTTCGCCACCCACTTCCCTTCCTCCCCAAGTGCCTAAAAACGCCACCGCATCTCTTGATCTTCTTTCCTCCCCCTACCCCACCGGGTTCCGTCCACCATCCCATCTCTAGAGGGTTAAAAGATAATAACTAAAATAGGGGAGGAGGGAGGAGGAGGAGGAGGTGAAAGAGAGACACAAAAAGGGGTCTCGAAGGTTGTAAAAGTACCATAAACTTTAGGGGGAAGCTTCTGGCATTGAAAAGAGGATGGGGTGGGGGGAGAGAAAGAGAAGTCCAGTTCTTTCCCCCATTCAGGAGAAAAAGGGTTCCTTTCAGGGTAATTAAGCGATAAAGCCATGGAGAGGTGCAAAAGTTTACGCTCATAAAACAGTTTTAAAGAGAGAGAGAGAGAGAGAAGTAAGGGAAGGTTGGAGGAGGGGAGAAGAGGAGGGGGAGAAAGAAAGATAGTGGAAGAGGTGGGAAAAAAGGAGGGCGAATTTGTTTTATGGGTTCAGGAAATGCCGTGGCGGTATCTTGGCCAGGCTGGCCTCCCCTTAATGCTCTGCCCCCTCGGAGGAAGAGCGGCTTCTCCGTCCTCACCTTGCGGTCTCATCCATGGGAAGAGCTGCGTGGGAGACGGGCTCTGCTCCGAATTGTCCGCGTCTTCGCCCAGGCCGCTGGAGGCTAGCTTGCAGTCGGGGTACTGGACCAGGTCGGACTCCTGGGCGCTGAAGAGGCTTTGTCTCTGCAACGGGTCATAGCCGTAGAAGTTGCCGGGGTCGCCGTGGCAGGCGACGGCGCAGGGATTCTGCTGGTAAGGGGCGCTGGAGAGCGAGGAGGCGCCGTGGTAGAACTCCTGGATCTGCGTGGGGTGCTGGAAGGTGCCGCCCGTGCTCGGCCCGTACACCACCGTCGGTCTGCCTCCCAGCTCCTGGGCGAAGCCACAGTCGTAGAAGTTGGGGCGCAAGGAGTCCCCGGCTTTGTACTTGGAAAAGAGGGAGTTGACGAAATAGGAGCTCATTGTCATATAAATAGCCGAGAAAGGAGATAGAGAGGGAGAGAGAGAGAGAGATTTAAATAGAGAGAGAGAGAGAGAGAGCTGGAAGCTAGGGTAGATCTATCCAAAGCCCACCGGAAATTAGCCACAAAATGAGATGAAAGCGATGAGAAGCTAACCCACGAGTCTTGGTGATTTCCAGGAATATATAGAGATATACATAGATTTAAAAAAAAATCCAGAGAATTGAGTCAAAACTCTTTGCCACAGTACATGGTATCGGATTCCTCGTTTTTATTGTTGTTGTTGTGATTATTGTTGTTATTATTATTCCTTTCTCTCTTTCTCTCTCCCTCTCTGTCTGTCTGTCTCTCTCTTCTCCTTTTTCTTTCCCCCCTCCTTCTTCTTCAACCCCCCCTAAAAAAAAATCGGCACTTAAAAAAAAAGAGAGAGAGTTTCTCGCTTTACATTTCCAAGGAGAGGTGCCAGTTCATAAACAGTTTTCCGTGATTTACTTCGGAGCAAATGAGTTTGTTCATATTTCGCAGTGTCTTTTCTGGATCATTTGCATCTATTACGGAACCCTCATCCTATTGGTTTCCACGTACTCCACACGGACTCTGAACAGCCTGCGAGCAGAAAGGAGAGTGAGTGTGAGACAGAGGAGGAAAGAGAGAGGGGGGGGGAGAGAGAGAGAGAGCGCGCAAGAGAGAGAGAGAGAGAGAGCAAGCGAAGGAGAGAGGGAGGGGGTGGGGTGGGGTAAATATAGAGATTAAATATGCTAAACTATCTACGTTAATGAGATATTTCTCGCCTCTCGACAAATCATCACCTAAGCCCACCCCAAAGATTGATATTTGGGGAGGGCTGAAAAATTAAAGAGAGGCTTTTGCTCCCGTCGTTAATTTCCATTTTTTAAATTATTTTTTTTTCCTCCCTTATATTTTAACGAGGCAGTTTTAGCCTTTGGAAAATGTCAGAGTTGCTTTGGAAAACTGTAAAAAGAGGCCGGGTTTAATTGCTACCCGTTTTTTTTCTAAAAGCCTCCTATAAATGTAATTGGTATTTTAATACCAAGTTATCAAATCCTACGGCGTCCTGTAGCCTCAACATATTTTAAAACAAACGAGGTAGTCAGATTTAACATTTTAATGATCAATTTCCTTATTATTGATAAAGGTTTAACTATCAGCGAGAAAAAAAGAAAGAAATGGCCCATTTGTAACAGGCGCCCACCCACCCCCCACCCTCACCCCCCCCAAAAAAGAGGGAGCCGTAAACTGTTTAACAAACTATAAAGCGCAATAAAATAAAATTTAAAAAAAAAAAACCCAAGCACAACTAAATAAATAATTAAATAAATAAAAACACACCCGGAGATGCTCTTGCTGGTTATATCGCACTACATAAAGAGCCGTTAAAGGGTTTTTACGAGTTCTTTTCCCTACTGCTATAAAAACCCAGGCTTCGATTGACGCCTAAACTCCATTATCGCAAGATGTTGGGGTGTCAATACTGAATTAAAATGATTATAGTTTTTCATATATAACATTGACTTTTCGGCTTTCTACTATTCCCCCTCCCCCACCCTCCTGTTCTCTCCCCTCCCCCTCCCCCCTCCTCCCCCCACAGGAGAAGATGCTATGCCGCGTCTCTTTATCACCTCCAAAACGCCACATTTATGGGTATTATTAACTGAGCATTCAAATCCACCCATTCTCAGTCCCGTCATCGCCACCCCCAGCAAACTTCGAACCACAAGGTGCTTTTAACGCTGGGAGAGGGGTCTAGGGGGGAAGAGGAGCAGGGGTGAAGGGGGGAGGCGGTGTGGGGCGTCTCTCTCTCTCTCACCCCCCCCTTCTATTTTACTGACGTTTGTTAAAGTTGCGTTCAGCTTTTAACATGCTAACTCGACAATTTTCCTCGATTTAAGCACACAGGGGGTGAATTCTAGGAGCCCTTTAAACGCAGTCAGCAACTATTACGAAGATGCGTCCTCAAATCATGAGACTTGGGAGCTTTCTGGCGAACTCTCGCCCCGACGCTTCGAAAAATCTGAGTCCTCACCACGATCAATCCGACAAACGGGAGGATCTTCGTAGTCTTCCTTCACCCCCCTCTCGCTATCCCTCTCTTTAAGTATCTTTCTGAAATACCATTAGACTGAAAAGACACTTCTTGGAGCTTTTGAACCTCCTTTCACCCGCCCTGGGTCCATCCAAAGTGGCTGGCACTCCGCTCTCCCCCCATGACCCCAGCAGCCATGTTTACACCCCAAAGGAGGTTGGAACACCCGCTCAGCTGTGAAACTGGAGAATCCCCTCAAAATGAAAAGTGCCCAAAGCAGACCTTTTGATTTAAAAAAAAAACAACCCAAAGATGAAGCTCTTTCTCCTTTGAAAGACTAATTTCTTGGTATGGTACCTACCTAAACTGGGAAGGAGGGTAGAAAGAGGAGAAGAAAGAAGGGAAAGGGTAGAAGAAAGGAAAAGGGAGAGGGAGGAAGGGAGAAAGGAAGGGAGGAAGAGGAAAGAACCCGCTTCAAGATTATCCCGGCTAACTTCTCTGAAAAGTAAAAAGCCATTCCGTTTTTTATTTGGCAAGAGATTATTTTTATCTAAATTCTTAATCCCCCCGCAATTAAACGCCTTTTTAACTACTGGAGATGTCTTAAACGGAAGCTTTTCTGTTTTTTAAAAAAGTTACAGTTTTATTTTTATGTTCTCTTTTTACTGTCCGCTAGGCAGAATAAAACCGAGCGGGTTGTTTTACTTAAAAAAGAAAAAAAAGAAAGAAAGAAAGAAAGAAAGAAAGAAAGAAAGAAAGAAAGAAAGAAAGAAAGCCAGCCATAACTTAACGTTTCCCATAAATTTACCAAATAACAGAAGAAAACAGGGCTAGACGCTTGCCGCTGGCTCTCCACAGTTTTAAACGATTTATATCACCAACCGCCTCAAGGTTTACCCAAAACCCAACCAAGGAGGCTTTGGAAATCTTGCCCCAAAGTTGCCGGGACTTACTTGTCCAGGATGATTTTAGAGAGCGATTTTCCTAACCACCGGTGCTGAGGGATAAGTGCGTCTGTACAAAGTTCTCAGTTGCATAGGGTTTGCCAGGAGTGGGGTATTTTTGTTTTCTTAAAGATACATAGAAATGGAGGCACATTTAAGTCACACAAGCATTTGCTCCGCAGATATGCCATTTCTCTCAGAAAGAGCCACTTCTCAAGACGTGCGTGGGGAATTGCGAGCGCACATTTCCTGAGGTTAAGGGGAGCGGCAAAGGGAGAGAAGAAGGACTAAGTTGTCTTGGAAGCTTAACATTTTAACCGACAGATCAACGCAGGACGCCCTACGAGGAGTCAGCGGTGGATCAGGAATCAGCGCTTGCACTAAATCATTGGCGTACTGTACTGGGGGCCCTCCGATGAAAGGAAAATGTTTCTGTTATAACGCGGGGGTTGGGGGAGGGAGAAACCGCGAGAGAAAGTGGGATCATAATTTACAAATACCCAGCGGAGGAAAGATTTATCAGGAAATCTCTTCCCCCCTCCCCCAAATACATCACTTGGTAAACTGTAACTTCTCATTACTTTATAGCCTCATGAACTGTTGTAGCTGCTACTGTTGTTTTTTTTAAAAGGGGGGCTTTCTATGAATTTGTACAAGGTACTTTTGGTTAAAAGATTGGTGTTTTTATACCGTTTGGAGTTGCTGAAATTGGCCTTTTGAGCGGAATTAGGGATTTGCAGCTAAGAAATGTATCTCTGGGAGAGGCATTTCACGTTCTTATTCTCTTCCTCCGTTACCCCCCCCCCGACCTCTTTCTGGTTTTTGTACGGTTGTAAAATCGGTTCTGTGCCATTGAACCAAATCGAGTATTGAATGCCACCGATCTCTTACATACTTCCTTCCAAGAACCTGTAAGCTTTCAAGAGAACATCTTCATTAAAACAGAATCCATTTCTAAACCTATTCTGTTTTTCTGGTCCTGTTTTCCCCCTTTTCCAATCACTATATTAAATAAGACTTAATTGTTATAATTTGAAGAAGTAAAAGACTGCTTTTTTTTTAATGAATTATCTGGAAGGCAAATTTGCTGGCATCCATTGCCTCTTCCACCGGGAGGATTGCTACCAAATATCATGGGTTAGAGGAAGCAAAAGTCTTATCTTTCTTCATTTTGAACATCTTTCCCCTCTTTTTTATTTGTATATTTACAAATAAACCACCCAGAGAGGAACACATGGGAGTGAGGACATTATATCACCCTTCCCTTTCAAAGCTAGGCCAAAACATGACAGTAAAGCAGAAGTTCGGGGATGCTGAAAGCTGTTTAGAAATGCTTAAGGCTGTTCTTTAACAAGGTCTACGTCGTGTCCTGGTTTTACACCGAAGTATAATGGAATCTGCACCGAAGGGACAGCCCGTGCCTTCTCCCCAAATTTCTGGTCTACCCTCCTTTGTCCAACTAAGTGCAACCTAGATTTTGAAGACCATAATACAGACGTCATAACCTTTTGACAACACCGAGCAAGAGCGGGAGCAAAGGGGCAAATCAGAGACTCTATGGCTGTGCTATCAAACCAGTGTTTGTTTACTCTATCACACACACACAAACACATACACAGGCATGCACACACACGCACAGGTCCAGGCGTTGGATACCTTAGAAACAAGCAGGAAAAATGCCAGTGCAAGTTGGATAAAAATAAATGGGAGCTGCGCAGGAGCTCTTCCCGCAAATGCTCATTCCTTGCAAAGGGAGCTTGCGCAGGAGAGTTTCCCGCCTGGTTGTTTGTGCCTCCAGTTTTTTCCACTTCTGGTTTGGATGCTCATCTTCCAATGGTCTAAATGCCTGTATCGCCAAAGTGGAAAAGGCGAGACCGCCATTATTATTTCTATATTTTATGTCGGGGGGATTTAATCACCATGGTTTTGAGCAACCATTCCGTTTATTGTTCCTAATGAAATCAAGGTGTTGTGGACTCAAGAGGAAAAGAAACCCAAGAAGCGGAGGAGGGTCGCTTCTTTCTAAACATGGAGTAACAGCACCATCTAACGATCGTTGTGAGTAAGACGCCCTTAAAAATACACAGGGACAATAAATGAAGATGGGTTACAGAAAGATTTGCTTGTGCGTGTGTGCTTGTGCGTGCTTTTATGGAACCCTCCCTTTCTTTCTTTTTTCTTTGTGTGCTTTTCCAAGCATAGTTGCATACAACAACTGGTTTGTGAAATTATAAGATTCGGCATATGAATGTGAGCGTGGAAAGGGAGGGGAGCGTCCCTCTCCTAAGTCTCTCGTTTGGCGATATACTGCTCTATAGGTCCGTCCGGTCGTTTTCAAAGCAATAAAAGCGGGAGGCTGAGACTTCGCATTTGAAAAACCACCATTGTTTCAAAGCCCCGAGACTAAACAATTGACGTATTCTGCTCTGGTGGGTGGGTTGGGGGGAAGCTTTAGTTGTAAAGAGTCTTTTTCTTCTGCTTTTTTGAAAAGTAAAGTAAGCCTTCCCAAACGCAGACGTCTGGCCAGAACTTCGGGATGTATGTCTATAGCGGAGATGGTGGTAGGGTGTGTGTGCGATGGGGTGGCTGTTGCTGGGAGTTTATGATCCAGGGTGCTGGCAGCTTGGAAGTGATAAGACGCACTAGACAAAGGGTGAAGCAATCCAGAACGCTTGGAGTGGCTCAGAATCCACAAGAGGGGAATAAAATTCACCAAGGTTTTCTTCCTCTTGCTTCCCCCCCCCACTCTCTTTCTCTGTTCCCTCCCTCCTTTATTTCAAAACCTTTCTTATCCCCGCCCCCACTGGACAAAATTGGGTGCCTTTTTCTTCTTCCTCGGTTTCCCCCTCCTTTCTCTCCCCCTTTTTTTCTCAAGACCTTCTAGTAATTTAGGAGCTTCTGAAAGTTTTCTACTCTTGTTTGCTTTACAGTTGCTTAGTTCCTTAACCTTCAGAAATTTATACCCTATAAAGTTTTATGGCGGTCATATTCTTTTACGGCAGCCTACTGCGCGGAGTTTTCTCCTCTCTTTTATGACAAGCTTCTCTCCAACTTCTAATCCCAGGAAGATCCAGCAACCCCTTTCTTCTCTTCCAAGGAAATGCAGGCACATATATACAGACCAGTGCGCACACACAAACACACTCATACACATTTTAAATATATATAAAGAAAAAAGCGCGTGGTTGTGCGTTTGAGGCATCTGTTTATTCCAAAGATAATGTGAAAGAAAGCTGTCTTTGTTTGAGTTTGGGGAATCCGTAATTAAGAACAAAATAAGGCATGAATATCCTTCTACACCGTTCTCTGTGATGGTTCTGCTTGAAATGACTTTTGGGAAGTGAAACCACAAGACCAAAAGCTTCCTGGGCATCGGAAGGCCTTTTAAGGCAAAATATGCCTATCAGATCTCTGTGATGTTTCTTCTTTCTTTCTTTGGTGAGGCAATTTTGGATATACACACACACACACACATCATTATGGGCAAAAAAAAAGCACCTTTGCTTTGCTATACTGGACTGCAGAGTTAACTCTTACTCTATATGGTGAATGTTACATATTCATTTGCTTATGGAACTCCTCTGGTTCATTCTTTCACTCATCCCGCCGTATTCTTTCTCAGCTGAAAAGTAATAATAAACGACTCTTTTCACCACAAATGGAAAGAAAGAGAACCCCTTTATTTCTGTTTTGCTGAACGCATTTAGAGATGCAGGCCCGTTAAACACGGAAGGAAACGAGAATACATTTGGAAACGAATTCATATCAGCTTTCCCACCTGACCATTTTTTTTTAACAAAAAAAGAAAGAAAAAACCGGAGAAAAGCTCTCTGAGCAAAGCAAACCAAAACAGAAAAGCCAACTCACATGGTAAAGACGCGAGGAAGAAAAAGCAAACACAGTTGCAAATATTTCTCAAGTTCTAGAAGAAGCAGTATAACACAATGAGATATAGGTAACAACCCCACCTTCCCGCCCCCCAAATCGATTTTTATTCTGAGGCATTAAACAAGTGTGGAAAATACATTTTGAGCTTAGGGAACAGAGGAAACAATAATGCTTTTTCAACAATTCCCACCCTCTTAATACAGAAGTTTTTCTAACGAAATCAGCTAGTTTGATATTTAAACCACGATTTTGCCAAAATGCATTTTTTTAAATAAATCTTGTTCTTCTCTAATAAGGTCTAAGCATGAACCTACGACTGAAATTGGTAAATATGCTAATACGTATGTGGAGACAGCTCTCTTTACAAAATGTAAATATTATCCCTGAAAATGATTCAGGATGGGCTTTTCTCCCCGCAGATGCTCCATGTGTCCAGTTGGTTTTTGAGGGTCGTTTGAAGCACTAGCCGAGATGAAACACAGACAAATCACAGAATGCTATCAAACCTGCCCAGGCTCAGCAGACATCTTAACAAAGATAATCTCATTTTAAACAGAATAACTCCAATTTTATTTTTACTGGGGGAAAAATGAATAGATACGGTTCTCCCTGGAAATTCCACTATGAAATGGTGTCTGTTTGATTAAGACAAGGTGAAGTCTAACTAGTTTAAATCGCTGGGACTTGCTAAAGTTTGTTTCTTAAGCTATAAAAAGGATTGCGCTTATCTTTTTACCTTGTGTAACATTACTCCAGTAACCAACACCCCCCGCAAAAAAAATCCACAACTATTTAGGACCCACGTGTTTCAAGGATTTTGAGGGAAAATGATTTTTAAAATCCCACGAATCCCTTCTTTTTCAAATGCATATTTTTAAAAAATACTGATCTAAGCCCCCTAAGAGATTTCTTTTCTTCCAACTTTTCAGAAAATCCTTCAAACCAGGCAACGCTACTTGGAAAGATTAAAATATCCCTATCAAATTTCTAAAGAACAACCGCTTGTCAGCAGGCAAAAATGGTATAAAAATTCTGTACAACACTATGAAATTAGATTTCTCTGCTGGGACTGTTTTGTCTAGAAAGATCCTGAAAGACAGACATTAATTTCTGCCACTCCCCATTCTGTCTCTCCACACACACCCCCGTCAATTTCCCATCCCTTTTGTTCAAACTTTCCGCCACCTAATGACATTATTTCGAAAAAGTAGTAAATCCGACTGGAAGGATGCGGAAGAGAGGGGAATGTGTTTGCATATGTAAATTCCTCTCCAGTTTTGAAACTAATCTGTACAGACTCCATTTTTAATACTCCTAAAAGCCACAGAAAACAAGCGTAACAGTCACAAAATCACAGTCACGAACACATTTCCCCCCGTATAAAAACAAAAGACAAAAAAAAATCCCTCAACCCCTCACACACTATATATAACCATCTTGTACTAAAGTTACCTACCTACCTATTTCTCCCTCCCCAAACCCCACCAAAGAGGGGAGGGGGAAGAGAAACTAATTTAGATAGTTGTAAGGGAACCGGAATCCCTCGTAACTTTTCAAAGAGACAGCGGTGTTAGTCTTTTTCAGTATGAAAAGGAAAGTGGCAGGGGGAGGTGGAATCTGGTGGCGCCTTTAAGGCTTACTACATTTAAGAGTGCTATAATGGATTTCAAACTGAATCAGTCTTAAAGGTGCCGCTGGATCTCTTCTCTCCACCCTCCTTTCCTTAGAATCCCACCTAGGGTGATTTTAAAGGACTAGGGGATCAGGGTTTTTGGAGTGCGAGACTCCCCTCCCCCCATTTTTTTAATATGAAATGAGAATTCTTTTTGTAAACAATGAAAAAGTAACTCTGTTATGTTCAAAAGAAAGAGAAGAGCTGACACCCCAAAGGCGTCAGGGCCCTTTACTTCCACGCAAAATACTTTTCATGTGAAGATGAAAGACGGGTTTGTCCTTCACGAACAGACGACCAAAGTTTCCTAGAAATATTCAAGTATTAAGACTCCTCAGCACAAATTTGGATGAAGAAAAGGAAAGAAACCCACCTCACACCCGCCCCTCTCTGACCCTACACCACCCTTGGCACTTGGATGGTTTTCTGAATCTCCATTTTCACAATAAATTATAAATAGTCAGGACACTAGAACACAAACTTCTCAAGCACTTTTAAAGCCTGGCTGTTCCTCATCCTTACTCCACAATTAAAAAAAAAAGTCCACCTTCTCTAACCTATTTCTTGTCCCTCAAAAGTTGGGACCAACTTAGCGGGGAAGGGATCACAACATACCATGCCTACTCCAGAAGATTTCCTGCGCCATGAGGAGCCAGCCAACAGATTGTGCCCTGTTTCTCTTTTGACGTGTGCATGTGTGTGAATTGTGTTAGAACAGAGAACCATCCAGAACAGGCAAACCTATTTCAGGTAGCTATCTCCAAGCCAGAACCCTTGCCTTGGATTACAGCTCCCATCACCCAAGTCTTTGTTGGCTGGGGCTTGTGAGGGCTGTAGTTCCACACTTGGAGAAGCCTGATGAAGGAAAGGAAGGGGAAGGCGCGGTTAAATGTGCAGTGGGACTTCTGGTCCTCAAGAAGGTGACACACACCCTTGAAAAGTTGGTGGGGTGCATGATTTTCCAAGGAGGCTTCCACCAGGATCTCCTGTCCTATAGACCCACCTGATGGTCTGTTCTCCTCCACGAGAAGAGGAAAGTGACTTGGGGAAAAGTCTGGGCCACAATCCACCTGGAAGCTTCCACTGGGTTCATTTCCCAAGCAGTTGGCTTAGAGGATGAAGTTCCAGGTGGAAAGCTGTCCTTTAGTAGGACAGCTTTCTTACCAGATTTTTTTTAATGATTTCATTGTTTGGGGGGAGGGGGCAGCTTTATGAAGGCCACCCAAAGACGATATTGCCGTCAGTGAGCTTGCTATAAGTTAATTCCAAAAGATCATGAAGCAAAAGTACCCCAAACGGGCCTTATTTCGTCAGTGTCGCGGGTGAGGGAAGACCGAAATGCAAACAAGCAGGTGCAGTCATTATGTATTCCTGGCAGGCGGACCAGGAGGTCTGTTTCGGGTCTGGCTTGGTTTTGCTGTCGTTTGGAGCACCGCTGGGGAAGCCACTGCCCATAAATATATTTAGTTTGGAGACAGGGACAAAATTGGGAGAGAGAAGAGGGAGGGGGTGGGGCGTGTGGTGGTGGTGGGAGGACAGGGGAATCTTCATTCTTTGCCCTGTTCCTTGTTCATTTTCTTCATCTTCATCCTTCGATTCTGAAACCAGATTTTGACTTGTCTTTCGCTCAGGTTGAGCAGCCTGGCCACTTCGTGTCTACGGTCCCTGGTGAGGTACATATTGAACAGAAACTCCTTCTCCAGTTCCAAGGTCTGGTACTTGGTGTAAGGGCATCGTTTCTTTCGGGAAGAGCGAGCATGCAACCAGTTGGCTGCGGGATTACCTGCAAGAAGAACAGCAGAGAGACCTTTGTGAGACAGCCATCACCCTGGGTCCCCCCAGAACGACTTGGGGCTGAACTTTTGAACTGAAAGAAGCACGTGGGGAGACAGCACCCACCAGCTTCTGGGGAGTACAAGGGAAAACTTCATAAGAAAAGCACACCTACTCTGAGGGTTGTACCTGGATGTCACTATGTAGACCTTTATGGGGCAGAAGTTTATGCTAGGAGGACAAACGAATGCAAGCTTTTCCCCTGGACTGGGAGAGGGGCAGACGATCTTGCGAGTTTGAGCAATAGAAGGAAGGCAGGAGAGAAGGAAGGAGTAGGTATATTCAATATGAAATATATGTGAGAGATAGGAAAAAGAACTAGGAAGGAAGGAAGGAAGGAAGGAAGGAAGGACAGTGTATTCAATTTTATACGAATGAGAGAGGGAAGGAAGGAGGGAGGGAAGGAGGGCGTATACTGAGCTTTAGATATATGAGGGAGAAAAAGCAGTTTATGCATGGAGGAAGGAGTGGAGGTAGGGTTTGTTTTCATAGTGGCATTACAGGAAAATATAGTATGCCCTCCACATGCATCTTTGGAGGGTGGTGTCTGTTTACTGCCTGCATAGTCGAGTGTCACATATAGAGACAAATTCGTACACAACTATGAATAATTCACATTCCTCCTCCCGTCTGTACTGTTTTGTCTTCTTTCCACCCTTTTCCCCCCCGAAAAATCCTGAGGAACTCTCTTCCGCGCCTACCAACTGTGAAACAAATTGCCTGATGTAGTTTGTTAGTGGTGTGTGTGTGTTTGTGTGGGGAAGCGAGGTTCTCCTAACGTTGTTACCGCTTATCGAGAAACAAGGGCTAAAATATCGCGGGAGAACTATTCCTCTGGAAGTTCTCCTGCGCAAGCTAAGGACCAATGGATAGCGCAGTATGCCCGCAGTCGCTCTGTTAGCCTGGGTAGTCGCTTAAGACACATCAGCTTCATTGGGGAATGTGCTGGGATCCCTCGGAGGAGAGACAAGGCTGTGGCTGGGATCTTCTGCCAGCCACAGTCATGGGTCCACGCGGAAGTAAGTAGGGAATGCTTGCGATCAGACCTTTGACAAAGGACGGTTTGTGCTGTGAGCCACCACTTTGAACGACACTGTTCTAAAACGCACAGATCCACACGGGAGAATCCGGTGGGTTTCTTCTGTACCCCCGCTTCTCTGGCAGAAGGGCAGTCCTTATCAAAAGGGAAAGGAATAGAACAGAGGAATGTTGCAGGACCAGAGCTAAACTGTCTGACTTCCTAGAGGGCTGCGGAAATTAAAAAGCAGCCCCAGTGAACTGGACTCTTATTAACTGGGACAGGAGGCATTTCCCTCTGAGTAAAATATAATGCATCTCTTCCCCCCCACACAACGCCTCTCCTGTGTGTTTGAAATTAGATTTAGCTCTCCTTAGCCCCCCCCCCAATCCTACTAGCCCCTTCCTCAACAGAAATGACTGGTTGTAATAGGCAGAATTAAATATTAAAGACGAGGCATGGCTGTTAATAATTAATACACCTACCTATCTTTTAATGGCGTTTGGATGAGATCTCCGCCAATGACCCTCTTTTCGGGTGTGTGTGTGTGTGCGCGTGTGCGCGCGTTCGTGTATGTGATTTCTTGGCATTTCAAGGAAACATATGACGTCTGCCACAGGAAAACACGTTTATCTCTCATTTCACACTATTCCCCAAACAGGAAGTCAAAAATTTTTTGAGAAATGGTCGGCTGGCACGCAACTCTTAGGAGCCAAAACCACCACGACCACCCCCGGCGCATTTCTGTGTGCGAGCAAAACAGTTCTCCGAGGGTCTGTTTTGAATAGCGTCCTGCAAAAGAGGCTTGGAAAGGGGATGGAATGCCCCGGCGTCCAACCTCTCTGCCTTTGGACAGACTTCCCCTCCCTCTCCCCCACCTCTTTTTCTTCCTCTCCCCGTTCTCTCCATGTCCGACCAAACATACCTTCTAAGCTAGAATGTACAGGACGCCCACCGGCACCCTGTCCCTCTGGAACCGAGCGGTTTTCTTGGGCAAGATTTTTATCTATCTTCAATTCCGGGGCTGGGGAGAAAGATGGGTGGGGAGAAAGGAGGGTAAAAGGAGGGGGCAGATAAGCTTTTTTACAAAATGGTAAATCTTCCAGTTCTTCTCAATGGTTCTCCTCAGCCCCTGACCAAGATTTCCTGCCAAGAGCCCAACACAAAACGTGCCTTTCCACCTCCCGCAACCGTCCCCACCCCCTCCAGCGCACATTTCGCTCCTACTGTGAGTGAAACACGGCGAAGAGAAAGAGAATTGCACCCAGGGAGAAAATGCCCAGTTAAGAATGGCCCTTCGCACCATTGTTTCGAACTGGAGTTGGAGGGGGGAGGCGATGCAGAAAAATATAAATGTAATATTACAAATAAATCAGTTGAGAAAGGATGTTGATAGACAACCAGAAGGGTCAAGATTTTTTCTTCGATGGCTTAGGGAGCCCTCACTTTAGTGGAAGCAGAAGCGCTGCTTTGCTCAAACCGGCATGAAACCATTTTTAACACACACACACCCCACACACCCAAAATATTGAAGCAGGTTGTCTGAAACCTCCTCGGTTGAGCAAAGGCCATTGAGGAAAAAGGAATCGAGCCGTTTCGTCTTTACCGCGCAAAATATTTAAGAGGCAAAGATTATTGGTATATTTTATGGCCCCTCCATCCAACTCTGTCTCCCTCCCTCGCCACTAAATCCTTTTCTCTACATTTTTCCTCCAAGGGGGTGGGAAGGAGAGCTCATAGCAACCACCCACCACCAGGTTGCACGAAGAAGCACACGATTAAGTTTTAAGAGTTTGCAGTCTGTTGTTCCCCGTAGCAAATAAAATAAAATATAACGAACCAATTAAGCTCGTTTCCCTTTTTTACTGTTTTTTTTATAAAGTGGGTAGGGGGGGCGGCTTTGGCTCTGAAATATTCATACGCACGTCGGGTGCATTTCATAAACAAACAACGATCAACAACCCAGAAGGCAGAGTGACAGAGAAAGCGCAACGGAGGAAACTGGGGGTCCTTTCAAGGTAAATAAGGACACGGGGAGCCACAAACACACACACACACACACACACTTTCCTTCTCCACGTGAACTTCTTCCCGTCCCTTGAAAAACAACAACAACAGCAGTGGCAGCAGCAACAACAACAACAACAACAACACAAATATGTTTCCCACGTCCCATTCCTTCTCCCCGCCCCAACCCAGCCCAGACACACACTGAGAAACACAGTCCAGTTTGGGTAGTTTCCTCTCCCTTTCCATGCAAAAGGATACAAGCAAACAGAGTTAACCTGGTCTTTTTCAAGCCGATGGAGAGAATCGAATCCCAAACCCATTCACATTACATTTCCCTGAACGGTTTTTTTTAAACTTAAATCAGCAAAGCAAAAGATGCCATCACCCCACACCCCCCCGCACCCCCTAGATTACCACAAGTGGGTTTTTTCGGGAGGGGGGAAGTGAAGAAAAGGAGGAGGGAGAATTCTCTTTTAAGACCAGCTTTTCAAAACAGAAGACCCCCTTCCCTCGCCCATTGTGCCATTTTATGACCCCCCTTCTCTGAGGTTTTTTTTTGGGGGGTGTTGGGTTTTTTCTTCTTCTTCTTCCTGAAATGCTGTTTACTTCCTCACTTTTTATAACTTACTTTGATCTGGCCTGCTTTTGTCCTCGCTTCCTTCACAAACTTTATTGTCCTCGAAGCTGGGCCTTTGATTGGAAGCGATCCCTTCCCTTCCAGCCGCAGTGTCTATATGGTACTCCTGCGCTCCCTGCTTACGGATCTCCCCCGGGTGTCCCAGCAGCGGTTCTGTTTTAACGGGTCCCTGCCCGGCTATGTTTTCTGTTCTGGGCACGGGGTCCAGCCAGCTCCGTAGGTACCTGCTATCGGAGGCAGGGAGGTTTTGGTGCTGGATGTAGGGATGGTAGACCGAAGGAAGGCTAGCAGCCGTGTGTGGCGTCAGAGGCGTCCAGGAAGCGCTGAAAACGGAGGATTTGGGCTGGAAGCTACAAGAGGGGAACTCGAGGTGCTCACTGTGGCTACTTTGCCTGGAGTTTGAGTACTGCCCGGAAGAGAATTTGGCGGCAGGAGATTCTTCGCTGTCATGACTTATAATGGAGTCGACATAATAATTGCTAAGAGTTCCAGTAATGGACATTCTTGGACATCATACGAGCCCCACGGTTCAATGAAGGGGAAAGCGAGCAAGCAAGCGAGCGAGCAAGCAATAAAAAAAAAATATAAAAAAGGAGTAGATCTCTAGCTAAGCTGGCTCTATAGGTATTAGGGTATATAAGTGGGGGTGGGTGGCTTGCGGGGGGAAGCGGTTTGGAAAAAAAAATCAACACAGGCGACACTCTGGCTTAACCCCCTTTCCTCCTCCAGCGTCAACTTCCTAGCCAAGAAAAAGTACAGTCGGGACTGCCGGGTTGGGAGCTTCCAGCAAAATGATTGGTCAAACTTTTTTCGTGAGGCTGATAAAGCGTCAGGGCAGGCGTAAATCAATCCGGGCGGAGGGGGTTGCGCGGGGCTGTCAAACCGCCCTCTGCATTCCATATCAAGGATGGATTGGGTTATGTTGATGCAATGTTGCAAAACGGAGAGAGTTCAGAAAGCGCGAAACGTACAGTTCAAACGTACAGGGAGGGGGAGGATGGGGAGGAGAGGTTGCCTCCAGGGAGGGGGTGAAGCCGCCCTCTGTGTGTGCGCGTGTGTGTTTGTGTGTGTGTGTGTGCATGTGTGTGTTGGGAGTTTATAGATTTTTTCCCCTCCTTTTTTTGGTTCTCCAACATGAAAGAGAAATGCTGAGTTTTGCCCTGTGTTTGCCTCCACTAAAGCTCTCTGCTGGGGATTCCTTATTCCCCCATCCTTTCACCACCCAATCTATAAAGTGCAACCCTAGACTCTCTCACTCTTCCTCCAGTCTGCCAGGGCTACTTAGCTGAGAGGAAAAAAGCAGTATAAATTGCCTTTGGTTTCCCCTAAAGTTTTCAAAAAGAGGGAGGAGGAGACGAGTATCTCGCAGGGTTACAGCGGGCGGCATTTAGGTGTGTGTCCGTTGCGTTTGTGTGTATGTGTCTCCATCCATATACTGTAACCTATCAATCTATCTATCTATGAATATTATGATTGCTATCCCGGGGGCTGAGGAAGCTGCGGATCCTAACTGAACCTCTAGCAGAGCGTTTAGTACCGGATGGTTTTGTGATCTTATTACCTTCCTCCTCTCCTTTAAACGTGGTATGTTAAGGGTTTGTATACAATAATACCTGTGCGGATATCAATATACTGCCTCATTCGTTTAACGTATGTATGTATGTATTTGTGTCCCCTGGCATTAGACATGCCTAAGTGAATGCAACCGTCAGTGGTGAAAACCACAGTAGATATATGATAAACATATAATTAAAAGGCATGATCTACATACATATATGTGCGCGCGCGAGTGAGTCCGTGTATACACACAACCCCCTATATGCATGTATGTCTATCTCCCTCCATATAAACGTATGCACATATGTATGTGTCCGTATACAGAAGCCTATATATTAAAAAAAGTCAATAGGTTTCCAAGTGCGATTCCTTTTACTCGCATTGGCTACGAGGCTATATAAGCGTCCAGTTTTTAGATATAGACCGGCCGTCTGTAGAATTCCCTTCTTCCGTCGCCCGGTTTGTTTTGAAAGCCACGGAGAGACGGCGGGAGGGGGTTACAATGCTGAAACCCACATTCTCTCTCCTCTCTCTCTCTCGCCTTCCTTCTTCCCCTCCCCGCCATATACACGCACTTTAATTTTACTACCCTTGTAAAATGTCCAATCCGGTACTGATCCTCTTTGTTTTCTTACAGAAGGCGTTAGACTTGAGACGGTTAAATAGTTGAATAAAACTTACATTAGCTTTCTTTGATTTTTATAGCCTTGAATTTACTGCCTGTGGAAAAGGAGGGTGGTTAAAAAAAAGGCAGCGGTAGCAGCACCAGCAGCCAGGGGGTGCCTTGAACACTTCAGCACGCATCTTTACTCCCGGTCCCTTCTCCCTCCTCCGTCTTTTTGATACGCCAGATTCAATCCAATTAAGCCAAAAAAGAGCAAAACTCACGGCGCATTTGCTCCAGAGGAGTCCTATTCAAGTCAACGGCTGTGAAGTACGGACTTGACAGCCCAGGTCCTAAATACATTTGTCTGTAAGTTTACGTCCTGCCTCCCAAATTCTACTGGAATTTACTTCTGAGTAAACATACTTAGGACTGCAGGGCGGGTACCGGGGGAATGGCTAAAACGATTCCTGCTCTTGTGCTTCTGCTTAACCGCCTTCCAGACGAAATTGTCTGCCTCTGTCAATACTTCCCGATAGCAAATCCTTCTTCTGCAACGTAGCGGTGGGTTCCATTTTCTGTCTAGAGGAAGAGGGGATCTCCGAAGGAGATTTGAACTGGAGGCAACCTTCAACTTTTCCCAGCGAGGAGGGAGGGAGTGGAGAAAGATCCTCGGTGCCCCCTAAAAAGGATGTCCAAAGCTTTCCGTAGTCTAAAGATCCTGTGGAAATCCTGTGGCAGAGGAAAAACTCTCCATACCCAGATTTCTACAGGCCAATTCCTATTTTTGACTAAGCGCTATTCATGCTTGTAGAAGGTAATTCTGCAAGCCGGAAGAGATTAAGCCCAGCATCACTGTACCCCATGGAAAAGAAAATGGCCCTCTCCCCTAAGTATTTTCCTCCTATGCTTCAGGACCTAAGGGATAGAGAATTATGTACGTCTTTTTCTCTCTCCCTTTCTCTATTGTTGACGGAGACATAGAAGTGGTTAGGAAGGAGGAAATCACATAAAGAAATGTCCATTATGTATATATGAGAATGACGCTAGATAGATAGAAGATGTAGGCAGATATAACAGAGAAGGAAGCTTATTTTTCTGGCAACCTCGAATAAACCAGCGAGAGAAACAGCAATTTTAAGTATTTTTAATTGGGAAGGAACAGCTTTGAAATCAGTGAAAGCTACTTCTGAGTTAAATACCTTTCTGGGTATTGGTAAAGAAACAGCAGATTGGATGAGGAGGGAATAGGAAATCAAAATCTAGGCAGAACTCCTGGTAGGTAGATCCTAAATTATTAACTAAGTTCTTTTTCTTAGCCTAAATTATTTTTGTCTTGGAGAATCCGGATCCAATACCTAAAATCTGCCTCTTTCCAGATCTCTGCCTCCAGATACGTCTTCTTTTTGCAGTGTCACTACAGAAAGAAAGAAAATAAGAAAACCAATCTACTCTTAGCACATTTTATAGCACAAACCTATTCTAGGTTTCTTTGTTCTACAGTGGACACAAGTATGGAGGGAATGGAATTTACTTCCAAGTAGGTGCACTGACGGCTGCAGCCTCCAGCAGGTTCTCTCATGGACTTTTTGTCAGATTGGTTTCAACTGGAGAGTTAGGCTAATGTCCGATTCTCACGCTGAACTTAAAAGATTTACAAGTAGTTCTAAGAGATGTCTACTCAAAAGTAAGTCCCAATGAGTTAAACAGGATCGAACTTCCAGGAAATTGGAGTATAAGACTGTAGCCCCTCCAGTGTTGTCTACTTAGAACTAAGTTCCCCTAAGATCGGTGGCACTTTTCCGGTAAGTATAAATAGGACTGCAGTCTAAAAGTGTTTAAATTGGCCGGACCATTGCCTTCTAAAGAAAAAGAGAAAGGATGCTGTGCAAAATAACGTCAAGATGACGTTGATCTGCACAGTTATTACAAACTTCAAGGATCTTCTGATTCGGCCTCCTTAGAGCCATATATTTAGAATTTTAGAGCTCTCCTGCCTTGCACTGCCACGACCCTGTAATATTAAGTTGACCTGACTTAATTTACTTCTATGATAATCGTTAACGAAGAAGAAAAACTCTTTCTAAATAATAGCACGTTTAAAATACCGCCAGTATAGCATACATTTCTTCTGAATGATTCCTCGCCCGAAATAGTGTACAAACCGCCAACAGTGTCTCAGTCCTTCGACTCCTTCCCTTTTTTCCAAAATAAAAGTTACTCAAGGGTTCCAACCATTTTTATTCGGGAAGAAATTCTCCTCCCCTAATTAAAAGAAAAACTAAAGCACGGCCCGGTTTTTAGGGCATTCCAGAAACCGCTGATGGTTTTTAATAAAATCCCTCTGATAGGGAGGCGCCCACCAGATCTTTGGTGTCAAAAATATAAGAGAGATGATTTAAAGGCCTTTGGGAAAGGGAAGAACAAGCTTGTTGATTGGCGGGGGCTGAGATAAGTGATGGATAAATAGACATTTTGGGTGGTTGTTGGGGGGGGAGTTTAAAAAATTAAGTAGCTATGAAATGTACTGAACATTAATTGAAAGGAAACACCTGTTCAGTGTTTTGCAAGATAAATTGTCCGTGTTTTACCTGTAATAAATATATTCCTGGAAAATCCTCAGGCACCCCCTATAAATAATTATGAGGCATGTCAGCAGCCAGAGTATATAATTTTCTGGAGTGTATAAATTCATACCGAAATGACTTCAGGAGAGTAACCCTGAAGTAGAATCCAGGGCTTTGAGGGATTCCCCAGTGAAGTGAACCACACATGAAGATCTGCAAAAGCCATTTGCCTTCTGTGCGCCGGAGTTTTATCTAGGGATGTATTAATTTTCATTTTTTTCTCCTTTTTTTTTAAAAAAAAAACGTGCAGTGCCATGTAGGTCATCCTCTCGTATCCTTTTAGGGAAGATTCTGTATTACTTGCACATGCTATCTTACCAGGAAGAAATTCTCTTTTTTGGGTGTGTGTGCTCATTTTAGGGATATGGTTCCTTAAAGAAACCAGACCGTGGATTTTAAAGATGTGTGCTTCTGTGTGCGTGTTTATAATCTTTAAAACGCGCAGTCTAGTTTCTTTATAGCATGTAAGATATCCATGCTTGGAAAACAAGTTTTTCTTTTGGAGGATGAAGACTCAAGCTTTTCCCAACACAGTCAAAACAGAAAGATTTCCTTCACACTCTAAATATTTTTTTTAAAGGGCAATTTACCGCTAAGGAGACCAACCGGCTTAGAGTTAGGTAGTGGTGGTTGAACAGCGCTTCAAACTTTCCAATTTAGCAATGTGGTTAAACTGGAGAGTAGGGAGTCCGTGAGACTTGGCCAAAAGAAGTCAATAGCATTTGGTTTGCAGTGGAGAGACCTTCTGGAGTGTGAACAGGAGGAAGTTAAAGAAATAGTATTAGCACAGGTCGTGGATTTCGAAGATAAAATAAGACATTCTGATTCATGCTTCTCCCATACAGCTGTAAAGATCTGTGACAGATCTGCAATATAAATGGAACTTCTAAGGCCAAAAGAGTAGCCCTTTTCTGCCATATGTGTATGTATATATATATATAGAGAGAGAGAGAGACAGACAGACAGAGGTATTCCTCAAAGAAGGAAACAGGGGACTGTTTTGTTTAAAAAAATACTCCCATTGTTTTTTACTTGGGTGTGTGTGGGAGGGGGGCGAATGTTCAAAGAGCATTACTTACGGAAATTTACAACTTCAAATTGTTCCTTCACAAGATGGCCTTCTGTTTGATGTGTGTGGGGTTTATTTGTACATGCAGAAAACAGCTTCTTTTAAAATATCCAGTAGCTTTAATTAAGGTAAAGTTGTAACTCCTTTTAAACGTATTTCCCTGTCTCATTTTATTGTCGTTGCATTATAATCTGTGGGGCACAAATTCGGTGTGAGCCGGTTATTCTTCTTTGAGACAGCCTTGGATCACTATAGGGTAGGTGTACACACCCTACACTCCCGTTGTTTGTTTTGTAGCAGACAAACAAGTGGTATACTATTTTTTTTTTAAAAAATCAAACTTAAATCATAGGAAATATCAGAGAAAGAGTGGGGAAGACTTCCCCAATATAAGTACTCATCTCCCCTACCCCATGTTTTTATTTACTGCAGAAACCTAACTTTGCTGATAAAGATACCTCCTTTAAATGACCCCCCCTCCCTTCCTACCCACCTCCCAAATATTTCTTCCTGGCCTTCAAGCCTCTTGCTTTAGAACAGACCCGTTTACTCCTGTACCTTGTCCAGCTTCCCACGGCTCTTATTTTGGGAGGGGGCTCTAGGGCTGGGCCTTCAGGCTTTGAGTCCACAGAGGGGGTGGCAGGGGCGTTAAATTTCTTACAGGATATTCCAGTGTTGCGAGAGGGGTTGAAATCGGATAGGGAATTAAGTGCACATAACTTAAAGTGAAATCAACACTTGGCTCCGAATATATTTCTGCCTAGGAGCTGAGACTCTTTGTTTTCAATGGATTTGACTTTCATCTTAAGGGCGCTGAAGAGGCCTTCCTAACCCAACTGAGTAGCCACATTGGCTACCTAAGGCTTCCTCTGGATCTTCTGAAGAGGGTGTGTGTGAAGGGTGAGTGAAAACGTGATTCCAACTCCGGAGGATCCTTAATGCACAACTGAAATGCCTGTGACTTTTTTCCGAAAAGATCTGAGCCTAACAAGGCATTCCTAAAGACATTTTATTTGGAGAGAGTATGTTCTCTTCATTTCACTTACCCTCGAAGAGAAGGCACATAAGTCAGGGACCTTGCATTAAGTCCAATTAAATTGTGGAACTGGCTTGTGGATCCGGGCGTTAAAAGGTTTAAACGGATGTCATAAACTTACGAGGAATCTGCCCTGCAGTAGCCTCAGAACTGTCCTTCAGGATGACTCCAGCTCCGATCATTTTGTGTGATTCATTTTAGGTTAAGCTTCCCACATGTGTTTTCTTTCCTACTTTTTAAAAAGAAAGATACCAAGAAAGGGACTTCTAAGAGATGCATAGGGACTGGGTGCGGTGGAGAAATCGGGCGTCCGAAGCTAGTTCTTGGTGTCACCGGCTATGAAAAGAACTCCAGTTCTGAGGAGAATGGGGAAGAAGGAAAGTCCTGCAATGTTATTTTTATTTAAAATAAGTTTTTTAAATGTAAAAATCAATAAAAGATGAAAACTACCTTTCTCCATTTCCTGTGTTAGTTCGGGGTTTTCAGCACTGAACTCTGTGTGTGTGTGTTTGCGTGTGTTTAATCTTAAAAAAAAAAAAGGTGGAGGGAAGGAAGAAGGGAGGGCGAGAAACAGAAAGAGAAAGAAAATTCCTTCTCTGAAAGGAAGCAAACACATGTGGGCAGTGCTCCAAGAACTGAAACTAGACCTACCTTTCAAAACACTGTTCCAAGTGAGGTTTTATCATCTTAGCAGTTAATAAAGCAGTTAGAGATCCCTTGTAAAGTTAGAGGCCTGGATGTGTTTCAAGAACAAAAACCGAGGAGGGGAGACACATTTAAGCGGCATGCTTAGACCTACAGACCTTGCAGTAACCTGTACCGAACTCAATGGAATTTACTCCTGAGTAGCCACGTATGGGATTGCTCTGTCAATTTTGATTGTCTGAGGGTTTAAACCTAAGCTGCAAGTCTATACGCAGTGGCTTGAAAACAAATCCCCTTGAACTTAAAGAGAACTTTTTCTGAGTAGCAGAGCTGAGCCACAGCATAACTAAATACAGTACTACCCTAATGGAGAGAGAAGAAACATTGAGATCTCAAACTGGAATGTATTACAAATTATCCCTTTAAATATCCACACCACCAGATTAGCCCGGTCTCCCATTGAAAGGTTGCTGCGGAGAATATGGTGTCTTGGATGGAATCCCCCAAAGAATTCTGCAGGAGGGAAAGTTAGTCCTTCCTTTCTAGGAGTGTGTTTCGGGATGGGGGCCAAAATGAGAATGTTGCTCCCTCAAATAAGAATTCTGCTTACCCACGACATTTTCCTTTATTCCTCAAACGTCACTACAACATTGAGAAACACAATCTAGGTGTCCAAAGAAAAGGGACAGGCAAAGTTGTGCAGGGGAATGAGGACACAGCAAATGCCAGAGTTCTAGAAAGTATGTACCATTTTCAGTGTCTCTCTGGGCTACTAAAAATTTGGGCGGTGAGGAATTTTTTTTTAGGCAACAGATTTGGAGAGAGGCCAATATCCTCATTTTTTAGTCAAACTTCTGCTCCTCCCCCATCCACACACATCAGGAGTAAACTATTGGAAAGCCATGAAACTTGTTGTCCAGGTGATCCACGGCAGTTTGGGGAGAATGGAAGTTTTCTTTCGGTTAAGCTGACCTGCTTTCTACAAAATACAGCCAGCCTTCCACTTTGTTAGGGTTAGGGGCTCAGGATCCTGGCAAAAGTAGAAAAGCCGCAAATATCAAAATGTATGTGTGTATATCTGTGCGAAGGCGGCTTTGGTAGGGTGGGGACAATGGACACCCAGGGTCCAATTTCAGCACTACACTCTTATAGCGCAATTATTCCACTGTCAACATCCTATGGAATCCTGGGGTTTGCAGCTTAGGGGGGCGGAGGTTCCTCTCTAAACTGCAAACCCCAGGATTCCATAGGATGTGACAGTGGAATAATTGCGCTATAAGGGTGTAGTGTGGAAGCGGTCCCTCTAATTTTGTGAGTTTCTAAATCTTAAATAATTCGTGTGCCCCGGCGGGAGCGCTCACGCAGAAACTTCAACCATATTTACTCACAGGTAGGCGTTCCTTACTCCTGTGGAACCTTCAAGAAAGCCTTGTTTAAACTATTCACACCCACACCCCAGATTCAGAAAGTGCAACGCAGAAGTAACTTCTCTTGTGCAACCCTGGGGCGAACTCTGTCCATAAAGTTTATGTAACTTCTGCACAAACCAGCGGTGAGACTTTTACCGGAGTTAATGAGTTGGAGAACGGTGATCATCATCTTTAATCAATGGCTTTATTATTTGCAATAGCATCAGCAATGATAAAAAGACTAATCAGAGGAAGAGTGACACGACTTTAACCAGTTAGTTTGGTTCAACTAAAGCTTGAGCACCTAATCAGATTTAAGTCAAGGGAAAGTCATGTAGGGCCAAGATCCGAAGGTTGCACCCCTATAATGTTTACCTGGGAGTAAGCCTCACCGAACTCATATGTGACCTACCTCACAGCAGGCATGCATAAGATAGCATAGTAAAGGAAGGTAACTTAAAAGCAATGTTTCATTAGTGACCAAGGTAAGGGTGAGCAAGCTGATAGACGAAGGGGAATCAAAGGGCTCCTGACCTGTGGGAAAGCGGGATCGATCTCAATAAAAACGCTACTGTAGCTACCTAGGAACCAGTTTCCAAACTTTGAGTCAAATCCTACTGTTGATCCTGACTAAAGTAGCCTCATTAAATCAATAGGATTTACCTCCGTGTTAACTCTCCATTGAACAATTTATTCAACGGGTCTACTCCAGATATATCGACCACCAGGACTGTAGCCTTTGGTTTATTGTACAAGGAGTCAGGTTAAGAGGCCTTCTGTCTTTCATCCCCCAGTCCTCAATTTATGAATGTGTGTATATATTTTGCTGTGCAGTATTTTTAAGCTTCACTTGAGCAACTAGAAATGCATTCAAGGAAAGGGGGTGGGCAAAGTTCCCAAAGAAATACAGCAAATATGAAAGTTTGAAGTGTGAAAAATATCAGTGTCTCACTGATGCTAGAGATTTGGGGACTGAAAGAAAATTTCGTTTGGGGGCAGATTTGTGGGGGAGGACAATGTCCTCACCCCTCCCCCATGGTTAGACCTCTGCCCTCCCCACGGACACACACTAGGAGAAAACCACTGGGAACTGGTGAAACCTGCTGTCCAGGAAATCCGCAGAATTTGGGGCGGGGGAGGAACGGAGTCTTCCTTCAGCCAAGGAGAAATACCTTCCACGAATTGGGTAGTGGGTGACTCCAAAAGACAAGCAGATAGATGTAGAGACACACACACAGTTTACACTTAGATTTCTGCAGTATGCAGCTTAATTGTAATATGCGGGAGGAAGCCCGGGTAATTTCAAAAGGTATGAGGAAGAGGAACAGACCGTTCTTTTCACTTTGGTAGGAAAAAGTCAGGTTCTGGTAGGGAAAGAATGGAAAGATCGATCCCTAACGAAAGAAAGAGGAGAGGAAGGGGAGGGGGAAGAGGAAGGGGAAGGGGACCTTCAAAGACTGGATTTGCCCAGGTTCGCTATTCGTTGTCTTTCGTATGTGGTATGTATTCACATGGAGGGATTACGGCGTGGGGAGCTTCAGACCCCAGAGGGGTGTGAAGTGTCTGTTTCTGTGTTTTGTTTTTCCATTTTTATTTTCATTTTGCCAATACTGCACTTGTGCCTTTCTGTTGAGCTTGGCCAAGAGGAGGTAGGACTCAGCTCCAGGTAAGACGTGTCTCATTTTCTTATTTTGGGCCGGTCGGAAAGAAAACAGGCAGTAAGAGACCACAGACGTTAACTTGGGACAGAAGCCTCCACAAGCAACATCGCCACTAATTTCTGCCAGCAGGTTTGGTTTCTTTCCAGCTCTTCTCAACGAGGTTTTAAAAACATCTTTCCCCTTTACTATGAAATAATAACTTAGCTCCACTCTAGGTAACCACTAAAAAAACCCCAAAGGCCCATAGAGTGCTTTTCCCCATTATAAACATGATCAGAAACCTTGTTTTTAAATGAAGTGGTTATTACTTACGCCACTTTTAAGGCTGAAGGCACTTGAAAACAAGCCCCTCTGAAGCCAGGGACTGGGACCTTGGGGTCCGTGTGGCTAGGATCTGGGAGTGAATTCAAATTGCTCAAATTGAAGTGGCCAGGTTCCATTGGGTTGCGATGAATCCTGCTCTATGTCAAACCGTGGTGGGTTTATTTGCTCGAATTCATCTCTGCAAAGGGGATATGTGCCGGTTTGCTGTTGCTATTCAAATGCCAATGCGGCAATCCAGAGTCTCTTCGCTCTGAAGTCCTTGCTCCAGCTAATTGGACTGTTCCGGAGTCAATCGTTAATTGAGGCCAATACACATTCATAGATTTATAACCCCAATATTTAAGCAGGTACTTTGGGGAATGAATTCCACTGATTTTCAGCGCTGTTCCCTTCCGGGTATGCCTACTTATATGGCCCTGAGATCCTTTTTAAAAAAGAGTTTTTAGTGAATAGCCCTGTTTAACTGCAACTTCTCTCCAAACCGTGGCATTTTGCAAGTTTTTATTTGGTTCCAGGTTCCATTACTGCGATAAAAGGGATTTAGGTGGAGATCATATTTTCTGGATCCTATGAGGAGGTACAGGATCAAGCACAACAATTCTTGGGAAATGTAGAGGCAAAGGTTCGGTAAGATACAGAAAAACAGCTACATGGGATCAGAGTAAAGGTCTGTTGAGAAGGAAGGGAGCATTTGTCCCCAATAATTCAATTATTTCTCAGGAACACCTTATAGCTCCGCTTTATTAAGCAGTATATAAAGGTAATTGCAACAAGCACCCTTAAAACAGGCAGATTTGGGTTAATTTTTTAAAACTTCTTCTGCACATTCAGCCTTCAACGCCCACCCGCCGCTCTCTTCCTCTGACTCTGGAAAAGCTGCCAAAGTCCAACATATGTGTCTGGCACACTTCACCGTTGTTTTTTGAAAATTATTTTGGCAAAACATAAATGTATTTATTATAAGGCCTCAGAAAAACAGAAGGAAAAAAAAATCAGTGTGAGGTTAGAGGTCGTATAGGAGTAGCCTTTTTTTTTAAAGGCCCTTTATACCAGAAAGCAAAGAGACAAGAGTTCTCTTCAAGGAAAAGAAAACCAGAGCAAATGTAAATTCTGCCCCCCTCTCCAATGAAGTTTTCCTTCTGTCCCCAAATTTCTTGCATTGCAGAAAGACACCGAAACCATTCACGCAGGACTCTTATTGCTGTGTTCACCTTCCCTTGGTGGCTTCGCCTACCCCTTTTCTTAAACTGCTTCGTCTCTTATTTCTAAATACTCCAGAAACTTTTTAAGGTATTGCAGTGCTCAAAAATTGGAGACTGAAGGTACAATTCAATAAGAGGCAGAATCCTTATGCCCTCCTTTTGCCCCCTCTGTAGCTTACCCCTAATTAGGCACAGGTATTCCTTGACCTATAACAGCTTTCGGAGGAAAGCCAACCTCCAGCCTTTGAAATGCAATGGGCTTCCAAATAAATTGCCGGCAGCACGTTGCTGTGCGTGTTTACTCGAAAGTAAGTCCCATTGAATACAAGCGTATGTAGTTCCAGGTAGATGGATATAGGATTGCACCTTTTCAGAACTCCAGGGGGTTAGCACTCAGGTATAATGGCTGCAGGCTATATTTCAGAGATAGGAGCTGGCAAAACCCCTCGGAACATTCCTTGCCTAAGAAAACCCTATGAAATTCATAGGGTCCCCGTAAGTCGACTTGAAGGCACACAGTAAGAACAAATAAGGGATTAAACTGGCTTTATGATGTTAACAGTACACCCAATGAAATCTATAGGAGGAGCAAGTCAGGGCTAACTTGTTTCACTGATTCCAACAGGTGTAGTGCAAACATGATTAATCTGAAAGTGGATCCAGCCCCACCAGTTCAGTAAAATACATGAGGACTGCGATATTGGACCAGAGTAACCTCTTAGAGCTTTTCCGCACCACACTGTTATAACGCTATTATTCCACTTTCAACATCTTATGGAATCCTGGGGTCTGCAGTTCTGGGAGGGACCGGCTGTAAAATGTCTTAAGAAGTGCTGTGCTGAGAAGGAAGGAAGGAAGGAAGGAAGATGACATTCTCCCTCAATAATGTGATTACTTTCAATGCCCTCAAGGCAAGTGGGCCTTTCTGATCTTGGAAGCGAAATGAGGTCAGCTTTGGTCAGTACTTGGGTGAGATTCCCAAGAAATACCAGGGTCAGAGGAAGGAACTGGCAAAACCACTTCTGAGTATTCTTTGCCTCAGAAAACCCTCTGAAATGCATGGGGTCGCAGAAAGTCCACACGCGACATGGAGGCATGGGCGCACACGCACAAACAACTTATATCTCCATTTATTAAGCGATATATAAAGTTAATTGTAATAAACGCCCTTAAAAACAGGCAGTCTTGGGTTAATGTTTTTTAAAATTCCTTTTTAAAATTGATTTTAAACGTATTGGAAAGGAGAGTTAAGAAAACTTTAGAAAACCTTTCTGTGCTTCACTGCTAAACTGCCTTTTTGTGCCTGCCTTCCAAGAACCTTAAAATGGTGCCTCCACCGGTTCTCTGTCTCCAATACAGTGGCCAGTTAGACGCCAGTGTGGACCTTACAAGGAGGTGAGACGGTGATATACAACCACCAAGGGATAGGTACTACCGTTCTGATTTTCTTCCTCTGGCAACCCGAGTCATCTCTTGCATGTCGTCAGCAACAGTATTAGCAATAAAGCCCCCTCCCCAACAACCTTCCCAGATGAAATAAGTGTTACAGGGGTGACTTGGCTTTACAGGATGATTGTTAAGGGTTATGGATTTAGATGGGACTTCTTTCCCTGGAAAAGTGATAAGCAAAGCGGGCAGCAATTCGGCGGGATTTTTCCGTGCGCAAAATCCCTCTTTCTGTCTCGAAACTTAGCAAAGAAACGGCCTCAGCGCCAGGAGTTTGGACCCCAATAAAAGCCAGGGCCTGTGGGATTTACGATTTTCTTTCCCTGTCTGGGGTACAGCCAAAGCCCCCTGAAGGGTAGGGATGGGTGAGGAACAGCCATGCATGCCGAAATAAGGAGCGGTGTGGGGTGCTCAGGATCTTGTTTTTAATGGCAAGACTGAGCTCCTGGTCTTAAAATCAGCGCTCAATTATTTTGTTCTAATTCAAGACCCCTTACCTTACTCTTTGTCACTATTGTTAAAAACGCTTGGGAGACGGGAAATTCCAGCAGACCGCCAATGGATTTGCCAGAACAATAGATCCAGCAGTCCCCTCTGCCCATGCTGTCCTGCAAGGTACGGTTTGTGGGCTCTTTCACACGTTACATTAGAAGGTGCCCTTGAAATCTTTACACCACGTGTGAATGAAGTTAATGGGGAAGAGGAATGGGACACTACCTTACCTGAGCCAATACAGATCCTACACTAGCATTGTAGGTCAGTTTTAGGGTAAACCAACAAAATCTCACATTCCAGGTCAGCTTAGTGTCACCTATCAAAAAGCTTTTCCACCTAGTTTTCATGAAAAGCAGAACTGGGTAATAGGTGGCCCTCCAGATGTTGGACTGCAGCTCCCATCATCCCTCAGCATTGACTGTCCTGGGTAAAGCTGATGGGAATTGCAAGGTGGAGGTTTCCCCACCCTGTCCCAGGTATGTTGGAATCTATTCCTACCATTTTGGACATAGCACTGCTGATCCTCAGGTTATTTTCTTGTTCTTGTGTATCTTCAAGTCCTTTCCAGTGACACTATTAAGTCCTATCACTAAGGCGAACCTGTCAGGGGCTTTTATTGGCATAATTTGTTGAGAAACTCCCTCTGAGACTGAGAGAATGCAACTTGCCCAAGATCACCCAGTGGGTTTCCATGGCCCAGAGGGGATTCGAATTCTGTTCTCCAGAGTTCCAGTTCAGCTACACCACACTGGCTCTCCTTGGTTATTTTATCCAGTGGCAAAATCCATGACCATTCCAGAGATACCTAACCCCACATAAATATGAGGGATATTTCCTTTTCAGCTCTATCAACACTCCCATCAAGTCTAAACACAGCTGACCTGAAACTTCTGCACTGAAGCCATGTTGGCCTCCTTAGGATTGAAGTAGGTTTAAAAGAAATGCTTCTCCCTTCTCTTTATGAAGCTTAAAGAGCTGCTACCCAAGACCTTGAAGGCCTTTTCCTATACTTACTTTACTGGTGCTTGGATTAAGGTTCAGTCCTAAGGATGGATCTTAGTTTGGTTGGCCAAATTTAGCTGTAAAAGTTAGCAACGACCAAGTTAAACTCTAAGGCCCATTGCAGTGGTTCTGCTCTACTTATAGCCTAGCTCTTAGGCCTTAGATCGTCTCAGCCTATGAAGCCATTTTCTCAGGCCATTTCTGGACTAGCCTGTCATGCTATTATTCTGCTTTCAACATCCTCTTTTCCTCTGCCTCTTGGGGCCCAATTCACCAGAATATTATCTTGTACAGGCCCCATGCAAATCATCAAAGGATGGGGTTGGAGCAAGAGAACTTTCCTCAATTCAACAGATGGGGGACTGACTGGTCCCAAAGATGGTAGCTCTGAATGAGAAAGGGGATCTTCAGAACAGTGTTGTGTAGGGAATAATTGTGGTGACCTGTGTGCAGAAGGAAAAGTTTCTGCTCATATTCAGTGACACCCCCCAGCGGATGTGTCCCTATGTGTAGCGGGGGTACTAATAAATACTAAGGCAGCTTAAGTGGTAGTAGAAAATGACAGTTCAGTCCAAGGGCCAAACTTTTGCCAGTTCAGCTTCGTTTAAGCCTAGTTTGGAATGGAATGTGATCTAAAAATAAACAGTTTCTGAGGGTGAGTTACTGTATAGCAAAAGAGTGAATTTCAGGCCGCACATAAGGAAAATAAATGTAGTGCAACACCGCAGCAGAGTGGGAAATACTGTAGTGCAATTAGGAAGTGACATCTGTGTATAAGTGTGTGTGTGTGTTTGTGTGTGTCCGCATCTTCAAGTCGCTTGTGGACTTATGGTGACCTCATGAATTTCATAGACTTTTCTGAGGCAAGGAGAGGTGGTTTTGTCAGTTCCTCTCTCTGAAATAGCGCCTACAGGACCTGGTATTCTTTGGAGGCATCTGGTCCAAGTGCTAACCAGAGCTGACCCTGCTTAGCTTCCAAGATCAGACTGGATCTGGTGCTTTCAGGGAATTTAGTCCACGCTGCCTACAGAAGGGGTGTGTGTTTAAAGACATATTCTTATCTTACTGAAGGAGAATTGCCAGAATTGTTTTTCAGGCGGAAGACTGCAATACAGGGCCTCTCAAGCAAAAGTAGTTTCAGTCTGCAAACCCTAAACTGTGCGGTTCTGTCTTGATTGCTTTCCACGTTCCCGGTTACATAAATTGCCTGTAGAAGCAATGCTTTCCAGACTAGTTGATGGGGAGGACCGGCAATTCTTATTTTTTTTAAGCATGCAAGAGATCCGCACCCTGTTCGAGTCCGTTGGCTACACTTGTTTCTCTCTTTGCTGGAAATTCTCCAGAGACCTTCAGCCGATGGCCCTGGTGGGCAACTGATCCAGGGACCACCATATCTTTTGAGTAGCGCTGTATTAAGCGGTTTTAAGAAAGAGAGACGCAAAACCACTGAAGTTTGTGCTTAGCGTTGTTGCTTTAAAAATAATCAAGAAAGCATAAGGATTGTTAGAAAGGTGCATCCAAGTACTTAATTTTTTAAAAAAAGAGAGAGGTAGAATTTCGACATCGAGCTTTTTTCCAAGGCGTGGAAAATTCATTATCCCACAGTGTGTAGGCACACATAGAGAGGACAAAACTCACCGTGAGAATTCTCCTGCACAGCCGTTATTGCGATTACCAGGAGAACACAGGTCTTTGTCACTTCCCCTTCTTTCCAACTCGGTATAAACCTGGAGAATGTCCAGGTAGATTGCGTACTTTTAGACATTGGTGTTTTGTTTTTTCAAACAACAAGCACACCCACACACTCTAACCTTTACGCACGAATGGATCTTATTATTCCTATCTTATCGGAATTCACTTATCTCTACTGTTCTGGGTTTAATGGCTGGCGAATTCCAGATCGGGGTGTGCGTCTTAAGTAAAATCTTCGACCGACCGACTAGTGGCACTGAAAGTTGTGTGCAGAACGGGGAAAGAGGGGGACAAGGAAGTCAGAGTTGAAATCTCAGGCATGGAATACTTACTTGGAGATAAGTTCCACTGAAGCCATGGGGAGAGAGGGAGTGATTTATGGTGGAGCAGCCAGAAGTCCAAAAAAGCGCCTTAAAATCTCCGAGGAGAGGCTAAACTGGGTTTATGTAGTGTGAAGAGCGCTTTTCTGGAACAGCCTCTCCCGGCCTAATAAAAGGTAAGCATTCAGACTATCCAGGACGGATGCTCTTACTGTGAAATCCAGGAGAACACCGCTTGGTCTGTCCATTCAGGCTTACCACAGGGACCTTTCCTAGTGGATTGTGCCCACGGGCGCCTCGTGGGGGATAAATCGAGGTAACAAAAGAGTTACTTAAAGTGAAGGGAAATGAATTGAACAATTTTAAAAGAGCACTTCCGGCGTCTGATGAAACAGGACCATTGCCTGCCAAAAAGATCAGACCGCCATGTAAGCGAGCTAATCCTGAAGTTCTGTTCCTACCTGTTTTGCTAGGCACCTCTCTGAACGTATTGCGTGGGACCGATTACATATCTTTGTTAACCTAACGCCTGGGAGCCACCCAGAAACAGATCTGCGGGAGGGGAGAACTAGGAAATATTCTCTGGAGGTGGGAAGGGGTGAGAGAGGGAAAGAGGTGCTTTCTTCGCTAGCAAGATTTCAGATGTGCCACCGACCCCTGCTAAGGCACCCAGGGATGCATATACGTATTCCAGATTGTGGAACTCAAAAGGAGCTAAAGAGTATTTCTGGTGTATCCTCACACAAAGAGTCCATTCAAAACGCAAACTTTCCTTAAAATAAAAAAGACGACGAGGCCAGAATCAAAACTGCATGAGACTTTAAAACACAGCTTAGGAGGAAGTTCTACCGCGCAAGCCCCCTAAAAGGAATGAGCCCAGAGTCTGGAAAATTACACTTTCGGGATTACAGTTTCCAGGGTTTCCCAACCAGCAGCCAGTTGGCCTACTGATTGGGAAACTGGGGGAGTTGTAGTTCCCCCCAAGCAACTTTCCCAAAATCTCTGGTGGGAATTAGTGCTTATCATCTCCGGTGAGAATTGTCCCGGCTGGCTGGGGGATAGTGGGGGTCGTAGTAGCCCACCCAACTTCCCCCAGCTTTCCAGTGGGAACTAGAGTTTATAATTTTTGGATTACAGTGTCCTGAGTTCCCCAGCCAGTGGGCCTACTGGTTCAGGGGGATTCTGTGAGTTGTAGTACCCACCCAAGTGGCTTTTCCCAAGCTAGTGGGAGCCAAGCGTTCCAGTAAAACTCGGGGCAGGAGAAGTCCGTCCTGGAGTTTGCTTCCACCCTTGCGTGCCTCCTCTGTTACAGCCCTTAATGGCTCAGACAAGCAAGAACTCTAAGGAACACAGGGCTTCTGTTACTGCGGAGGCTGTGCTGGGGCACTCTTGTCATCCTCCCCCCTCCCACAGGGGTTGTGGGAGAAGAATTAGCCGCCCGCACCCACTAGATTGCGCACATACGTCCGTAAAGCGCTTTTGACTTCGCCTGGTGTAAACACAGACCGACGGTGGAGGATGCGGGAGGGGAGGTGCAGGACTTGCTGGTCCTGTTGCCTCACGATTTGCTGCCTTATTTCCGCCGAACTATAAATCCAGTCCTCCTCCAATGGCTTCCCACAGGAGCCCTGGGTGAAATCAGATTTGTACAGCACTTTGGAGGCTTTTTGTAGCCGTCGGTATAATTAGAAGTCGTAAGAATTGCCCACTCCAGCCAAAACACACACATAAAGAAGGGGAGAGACAGAGAGAGGCGGAAAAAAAACCCCAACAAAAAGCAGAAGGGAAAAGTGTCTCTGTGCAAAGGAAAGCAAAAAGAAGCAAACGGACATAAACGTCGAGGCGAATAAACTGGAGTAAATCAGGTAGTTTTATGTTCTTGTGCGTTAAAAATGAATTCCCAACAACGTGAAACTACCTAATCCACAGAACAGTTCTAGTTCATTTCTGCCTGTCAAAAGGCTAACGTGGCTCTAAAAAAAACCGCCCTCCGCGGCCATTTTGTTTGGTCTCAAATGCGACATCTCTCCCCTCCCTTTTCCAAATTCCTTAATAGAAAACTGTTGCTAGGGAACAAGGCCCACAAAAGGACCTTTTCAAAGGCCAAATTAAAACAAAAACAGGACACCCCGCCATTTCCCGAATCCTCTATTCAAATTATTTCCTACTAGAGAGTCCAAAACAGAGCTGTCCTGCAGGACTTTACAAGGAGTGGGACAAACGCACCAAGGGGAGACACTAAAAACGCCGTTGGCTTTGAAAAACTGCTGCTATTTTCGGGTCCTTACGTTACAAGAATACACACACACACACACACACACACACACACACGAAGTCGGTGAGGTATTTCTAAAGCAGCATTTTGTAGGAGGGAAAAGTTCTGCCTTTTCTACAGTGCAAGAAAGCAAAAATTACGGTTCATTTCTAGGACAACATTTGCAAACTATGCAAATAGCCCGGGGAACAGCTGGGCATCTTTAAGTGAAAAAAGAACATTTTTATTAACTGGGAAAGCACTCTGAAAAAAAGTATTTGAAATGAGTGACATGATCTGGATGTATTCACTGCCTGAAGAAATTCAGACTGGGTGATGCTAAACAGGCAACTTTTTCTTTGGTGTGGCCTGGCAGATTTTTCCAAACTTAGAGGGAGGATACAGTTCTGAGCAATTAGGATACAACCAGGGGGTTCTGGTAGACAGCCCCACTGAAACCAATCAGGCCTATGTGTAAGAATAGGGTCAATTAGGTCATGGTCTGTTTGGAGTATGAGAGTGGAGGTCCAATCCTCTACATTTCTACTCAGAAGTGAAATCCCAATTATTTCAGTGCTCTCTCATAGGTGATAATTGTTGGACAATGGAATATACTGCCTCAGAGTGTGGTGGAGTCTCCTTCTTTGGGGGTTTTTAATCATCAGAGGGTGGATGGCCATTTACTGGGGGTGCTTTGAGTGTGAGTTCCTGCATGACAGGGAATTGGACTCAATGGGCCTTGTGGTCTCCTCCAATTGTATGAAGGATTGCAGCAGTCTTTTCTTCCTAAGAACAGAGTGAAATAGATTTGAAATGCTACCAGTATCAGAATGTGCATTTGCACAATATCTGTAACTACTGATATATTTATGGGGAAAATGCATAAGATTGAGTCCAGACATAGTCCTACTGACAACACACCCATCAAAATAAGTTCCTCTTCAGTAAATTATAACTAGTTTATATGCAATTGATTTCAGTGGTCTGGATCTGGATCCAACCTCTAGTGGCCTCCCTAGTATAGTCAGAGAATATTTCAGCTCAGAGAATTTTGCATACTCACTCTGTCCCTCCATTTTCTTTGAAAGAGATGAAGGGGAAAGCAACTGACAACTTCTTCTTCCTGGCACTCATTCCTAACATGCTGCAAAACAAGGCTGTTGTGTATGGATGAGACAAAAACATCAGCTCCTTTGTCAAAAAGATTGGCCTGCTGAGAGGAAGAGTGTGTTTACTTAGTGGTGAAGGAAAACCACTCTATACATGCTCAGAGGCAGTTTTATTTTTAATTCATTATTTCTGAAAAAAAGAGAGAGGAAAAAACACATCATAACCAGGGCAGAACCACTCTCTTGTTTAAATAAGGACTCTGGATCTTGTTCTTGCGCTAAAAAAATCTACTCCCCCCCACCAACCAACTTCTAGGGTGATTAGCATTCATATTTAGGTATCGCAAACTGAGTTGCTAGTCCCAGCTAAAGCAGACCCATTGAATCAATGGCATAAGTGTTGATGTATCCTTCCACAATTCATCCAATGGATCTAAATTAGTTGGGGTTAGCAAATAAAGTTAGGCCCAGAAAATGAAAAGCATGTCATGATTATACATTAATACTCTGCCTTGAAATTCTGTTAATTTGTACAGCTAGACCCACCCCTGCCTCTGTGTACCATCAAGGTCCATTGGCCACCAGCTCTTACATGCATTTGATGGAACTATTTCTTGCCATCTATGAAAAGCTGGGCCACAGAAAACAAGAGAAGGCACAATCAAATTTGATAGTGTCTTGCACAAAACTCACTAATTGTCCTTCAATGGTATTCTCAGCTCTCCTTCATCTCAATGGACTTTGACTTCCCAATTAATTTTACATTTCTTTTCTAAAAATGTTATCATGGAACTACATGTCTTTTTGCTGCAGCAGGCCCAAAGGAATTCTGCTGGCACATCATCCATCCATCCATCCATCCATCCATCCATCCATCCATATCTTCCTTTCCTTCTGTCTGGGTGTGTAGATACACCTCAAATATAATGGGGGCTGGAACATTAGGGCAAGTGAAGCACACTCCCAAAGATTCTGGTTTGTCCCAACCGGTCCCCTCCTACCTGCCTCATTACTTACAACCAGTCTCTGGAGTGGCATTGGTTGTTAGCATCCTCTCTAATCTCTATACAGCCTTGGCAGAACTCAGCAGGCAAATCCTTCCCTACCAAAACCCACATGTCCACCACCCCACTTAAAATTACAGGAGCACCTTCATGAAACTGCAGCAATCTACCCATCCAGCCAGCTCAGGCAGCAGCATGCCAGCCTCTGCATGCCAGCCACTGAGCCCCCACCGATATATTACTCCATAAAAATCCATTGAGTGGGCCTATCAATCTTTCCTTGCCACCCCTTGTTGCTCCTCCCTCCTCTTTTTCTAGTAATAAGAAAGGAGGAACAAGGAGCGATGGGAAGGAATGATTGGAAGGTCCACCCTATGGATTCTAACACCCTCCTTCTATCCCAAGTGCCACCACTCTGGCTTCAGAGGGAAAGAAGAAAAGACATCCATAGCTCCATCCTGCCTAGGCCCAAAGCAGATGAAAGGCCCTCTCTCCATCCCAACTGCCTCTGCCCTGCCTCTGCCCTGGACAGAGAGAAGAAAAGGCGGTATCTGCCGGACTTAATTCACTCTCACACTGCCATCCTCTTTTCCTTTTGTGTCATATTTCATTAGATTGTAAACTGTAGATATGTAAACTGTTTACATATAAAGTGTCATGTACAGTGATAGTGCTATATAAGTGATAATGATAATGGAATAAATGGACTAATCAAAGACAAAGAAGGGCAACAGAGGTCTCTGCCCCAGGCCAAAGAGCTGGTACCTTGGTGTCTGGGCTGGTAGGGAGGGATGGCTAAGCTCCTGTACTTTCAGTTTCCCTTTGTTCAGAGGAACAGCAATTTTGCGCATTCTCAGAGGAGTAGCAAACTGTTCATCATTATCTGTCCACTAGTATGGCATTGAGACTCAGTGTGTAGTACTGAGTGTATGTTGTGTGTTAGGTCTTCCTTGGACTTGATATTGAGGAGACCAGAGGAAGAGTTGAAGCAGTAATGAGGAGGCAACATGTTTTTCAGGGGACTTTTGTGTTGTGGGGATGAGGGTCAGCAGTGGTGGAGAACCTGAGAAAGCTGTGGGAGAAAGTGGGAAGAGAATCCTACTGTGAGCTGTGTGGTGGTAGTTTTGCTTCCAAGTACATTTTCACAAGAAAACAAAAATTATGACCACAGATGATTTATATAACTTTGAAGTAGGCAATGAAGACATTGAGATAGTCAAATATTCCCTGTACCTTGGCTCAGTCATTAAGCAAACTGGAGTCAAGAAATTAGAAGACTAGGACTTGGAAGGGCAGCTATGATGGAACTAGACAAGATCTTCAAGTATAAAGATATATCTTTGAATATCAAAGTATTCTAATATGTACTATCACATTTGCAATTTCTGCCTATTTTTGTGAAAACTGGACAGTGAAGACAACTTATAGGAAGACAATCAACTTGCTTAAAATAAGGTACTGGAGGAGACTTCTGTAGATACCATGGACTGCTAACAAAGAATAATAAATGGGTCCTAGAACAAATCAAGCTAAACTCTCTCTAGAAGCCAAAATACCTAAACTGAGACTATCCTACTCTATACCTATCATGAGAAGACAAGACTCTCTAGACAATGATACTTGTTAAGGTAGAAGGTAGTAGGAAAGGAGAAAAACTACATTTCAGGTGGATAGACTCAACCAAGGAAGCTATGGCACTGAGTCTGCAAGACCTGAGCAAGGCTGTTTATTTGAGGTCCCTCATAGCAGTTAGCAGTTACATTTCTATACTGCTTATCAATGCAAAGCACTCCCTAAGTGGTTTACAATGTATTTAGCTAATTGCCTCCAACAAGTTGGGTACTCATTTTACTGATCTATGGAAGGATGGAAGGCTAAGTCAACCTGGAGCCCTGGAGAACTACACTCACAAAGTTGTGGCTACAGTACCAGCATTTAACCACTGTGCCCCCAGGGCCCACCAGGGCTCTCCTTCATAGGGTCGCTATAAGTCAAAGTCTTGACTGTATTTAGCAGGAAATATTTACATAGGCAGCCAGTATTGTGTAGCGGATTGAGTGTTGGAATGCTCCAGGAGACCAGAGTTCAAATCTATGCTCAGCAATGGAAACACATTAGGTGATCTTGCACAAATCAGCACTCTTATCCTCAGAGGAAATCAAAGGCAAAAACCCTCTGAACACATCAAGAAAAATCTGCGAAGAGGGTCACCAAAAGTTGAACACTAATGCATGCAACAACAAAAATTGCCTAAAGGTAGGCAGCAGTGCATTCAGCCTGCTGCTCCTGCTGTTCTGTGTGTATTTTCAATGAGGGAGGGAGTGGGAGATTTGAAAGCAAGTGCAAGTGGGAATAGTGGTTTAATCTGCTTTCCGCTTCTGTTGAGAACCTTTGCTTTTAATGAGGCTAATACAATATGCTGCTGCCACTTTAACTAAGAGAAATTGAATAGAACTTTGGGGAAAGGCAGATTCCCAGGGCAGGTGTGCTTAGTTCTGCAGTAAATGCAGTACCACTATTATGCCTCTGCAAAGGTATATAGCAGTAGCATTTGCTTAATAAAGTTGAATTTGCTTGGATCTTCTTGGAGTGAAGTAGGACAGACAGTAATAAATGGTGATTTACTTCTCAGCAAATTTTCACAGGTGATGTGTATTCAATCTTTTTTAAAACAAAACAAAACAATACCCTCAAGAGAAGTGTTTCAACCATCTCCCCTTCTCCCACCAACCATTACATATTTCAGTATTGCATTTAATTTCAGGAGACAGATTACTTCTTATACCAAACTAGTGTCAAACACATACCTTGAACTATTTATCTGAACAGCCACTAAGGAACACAAATTATTGGCTTGAACCTTATTCTTGATCCCTGTTAGAGTGAATATACTGAATCAATTGGTCAATGTTGAGTCAACACTTACACAAATCCTACTGATTAAATTATTCTTTTCTAACTGAAATTACCAATAGGATTCAGGACAGTGTTTTTAAAGCTGGAATGAGAAACTGTGCTAAGCTGTCTTAACAAAACTCATTTTATACTGGCTCTTTTCAAACTATATTTACAAAAACCCTTTCCTTGGCTTGTTCTCCATACTTTTAAATGGAGCCTACAACTTTTCCCAAGTATATTAATACACCCATCAAGTGGAGAACAAGATACTTCTAGAGATGTCTTGCATTTCTTTTTGCTCTGTGCTAAAATGGGGCATACATGAAGAAAAATAAGATATTTTAAAAAATACCTAGTAAATACCTACAAAAGGACAGTTTAGCTTCTTCACCATAAGGTGCTGACTGGTAGAATTTTTTCTTTGTAAGTTGGGTACAATGGAAACTGAGAAATACTTCGCAGCAACTGTTTAATTTCTAGAAAAACAGGTAGCCATGTTTCAAGGCAAGAGTAGGGTAGGGAAAGAAGTAGAAAATTAGATCTACAGTACTTGGCTTAGCATCTGATGATCTTTTGGCTCTGTTCCATTATAGCTGGGGAACAAGCAATTGCTGTTGTTCAATTCTCTTGCCATTCAGCCCCAAAGAGTCCTGTGACATTAAAACCTTAATGACTTTTTGACATGTAGGAAAAGGTAACAGTGTTGGTCCATGAGGAAAAATAACTCCAAAATCTACAGCTGGCAATATTTTTTAGAGGGCCAGTTAAAATGCTATAGAAGTATGCAGGCTTTGAAGTTCTCCTGAACAATTCATTAGTCTAGTTGGTACAGAAGCTAGAAGGTGGGAAACAGGAAATTACTGATATCTGTACAGCTAGTGGTATGCTTAGTGGAACACCAATCAAGCACAGCCTGCAATCTCCATCTTGAGATTGTGTTTCACTGTAGGTCTTATGGCCAAAATGTTGGACTCCACTGCTTCTTCACTCACCCTATAATTTTTTAATCACCTAACCAGATAAAGAGTTCTGGAGCACTCTTTTGTGGCATTTTATCCTTGTAAAGCTGCAGTCTGACTGTGAAGTTTGATCCACACTCATCTGATGACCTTGTCCTCCCTTTTGTTGTTTTGGACTACAGCTCTCAGAATTTTTGCGTGTTCTGACTCAGGCTTGTGGGATTTGTAGTCCAAATCATCTGGAAGGTACCAGGTGGCTTACCTTTTGTTCAGTTTCAGTAGTTCAGACAGACTTAGTCATACTTAAAATACTTCAGATCCAATCTACCAATATCGTTCATCTGCTGGGTTTTGTTGTCCAATTCCACCCTACCACTATTAAGAATGGCAGCTAGGAACATATTTGTGCCCATAAAACAGGGATTGACAACTATATGGCTCTCAAGATGTTGCTACACTGCAGCTGTCATGATTGCATGCTATTGGCTATGCCGTCTAGGACTGATAGAAGTTGCAGTACAACAGCATATGGAGGGCTACAGTTGCGTGTCACAGTAAAATTTGATCAAATGTGCCCTTTCCATTTGTGGCCACACATTTCACATTAGGACCCCAGTTGTAAGTAGCCGAACCAAAGACTGGTCCACCTTTATGTTTACTGGAGTCACCATATATCAAAAGCCATTCACTGAAATTTCCTTCCACCTCCAGTTCTTTGCAAACAAAGTCTTTGAGTGAAATCAATTATCATTTTCATCAGTAAGTTAGAAAGGACTAAGAAATCCACATATCTTTCTACACCTGAGAACTGGATCATCACATTTTTTAATGGCATTTTTAACAATAAGATGTGAAAGAAATCCCGACAGCTGTTATTTTATTTGGTTAGCTAGGTTAGAGTTAGGTTGATAGTTAGGGGGAGTAGATACTAAGTTGTGATGAACCAACATCCCACTTATCCTAATGGGTTTACTCCACCTATGACTAAATCTTGATTTAAAATGGTATTTGTATGTAGATCTCTGGCTGACTTGCAAAAAGAAGATGTTAAAATGCATTGTTCACAATCTAATATATAAAAGTTGAAGTTTGTTTGTCCATGCAGGCAAAAATCTCATAGGATTGCCTGCCTAAGAAGATACTATAGAATCCTGGAGTTTGCAGGTTAGGGAGGGGCCTTTAGAATTCTCAGCCAGAGAGCTCTTGGGCCTCAGTCAACTGTGTCTGTCTTGAATAGGCCATTTGCTATGGAGTTGAGGCCTAGCAGCAAGGAAGAGGCCTGTGTATTCCCTCAGGAACCCAACCTCTTTACGTTAATAACTCTGAATACAGATTGAATTGGGGAATATGGGCAAAAGTTACAGGTACTGGACATGACAGCTTGGGGAATCAGAGAGACTGGATCTCAGTCCTGTAGGGACAGGGGGCAATGAGGGCAATTCGCCCCTGGAGGCAATTTTTTGCAGGGCCTCCCAGCTCATAGCCACACCCCTGTGTGCTGTTGGTCTCCCCGCCCTCACCCCCCACACACCCCAAGCTCCACTACTGCAGGATCTCAAATCTTTCTAACAAATATCACCTATAAGAAAATAAAATCCCAGGCAACTCAGGGTATACATGCTAGTACAATATAAAACAAAGCAAAAAAATAAATAAAAATAAAATAAAAATAATCTGGTAAAGAGAGAGAGACATAAACCTAATTAACTACTATGCATGTGTAACATAAGTGGTAGGATTTTTAAAAATTCTTCTTTTAAGTTCACAGGTTTTCAAAGTCTGGAAAAATTAAAAGGCCTTCAATGCAGACCAGACCACAGATGATTCTCTCAAGAAACTGTCAAGAACAGTCTTTCATTAGTAGCCAGCCACTTGGTAAAATGCTTACCTGCTCATCTGAATGAGACCTGTCTTCCCAAGGCAGGTTTCCTACAGAAGTGGGGAATCTCAAATCTTGGGGTAAATATGGTATTCCTGGGGTTCCAATTCTGTCCTCTGGGGTTCTCCAAAAAGCAATTACCACCCCCCATTTAGTGGTTTAATGATTTGCCATCATTTTCGCCCCCCCCATTTTAAAAGGTAGAAACACCTCCACTAAGGGTTACTTATTGACACTAAGAGCTTTAAGCCTTTGCCTCTGCTCACCATTGGAATGCATACCTCAAGGACTTGTCTGAAATTGACTTGGATCCTCTGGCTGAAAGAAAGATGCTCTCCGAGAGGTGAACAGGGGGGAACAACATGTGGATGTGTCCTCCCAATAAGAATTCTGCTCCCCTAAGTGAAATTTTCTTTGAATCCCCAAATTTCAAGCATTGCAAAGAGTGACACAATGAAAATCATTCAAACCAAGAACTCTTATATTTGTTATGCTCACATGTCCTTGGTTGCCTTGGGTGCCTAAACTCTTGCTAAAGACTTTATGGAAGTTAGAAGTTACAGCAGTCCTGTGCAGTTGGGTGCTGAAGGAAAATATCACCTGAGGGGTAGAATTCTTATTTGGTGGGGGCAATGTCCTTATTTTGCTCCCCCCGCAACATAGTTATAGCTCTGGGCTCTGCACTTTTGGTTTAGAATTAGAATTAGTTCCAAGCAGTTTCCAGACTCTGGAGCTGATAAGAGTTTGGGTGGGTGGGAGGTTTATGTATAAGTTTCTGATACCTGAATTAACAGTTATGAATCTTCTCTTTCCTCACATTCAATCCTCCTTTTAGTTTTTGAAGATAACACATTTGAACAAAAATAGCACTATTCCTGTAAAATATGTTGAGGGTGGCAACAAGCTTGACTTCCTTTTTAATATTCACAGGCAATAAACAAACCTGAGCAAAAAGGTTCTGTGAAGTACCCAGTCTTGCAAATTGATCTAAGCAATCAACAGTTAGTTCAATATCACTACAGGCTCATTAGATTTTTGTGTTAAAGGTTCTAAACTGAATTCTGTGCAATATATTTGTTGTTGCAATGAACTGCATTTTATGAATCATGGAGTACTGCAACCTATCCACCCCTCCACCCTGAAATAGTTCACAGCTATTGGTTCACAACATGGTTCTCACTCCAAAGTATTCTCCCAGTAGATGCCAGGCAGATCTCTGGAGCCAAAATAGTAAACAAAGGAAATGATGCAGTTCCTTCTATGAAGAATTTTAAGTCAGTTCTCCATTAAATTACATGTTGAAAGTTTAAGACAAACACCACACTTGGGTGAGGTGAGGGTTGTGGGGAGATATAGAAAAGATATTTAACTTAAGGCCTGGGAAATATAACACTGTTAAGATAATGGCCCTTTGTTGTCTGAACTAGTGCTAAAAGCCCAGTGCTAAATTCTGGAGGCCAGTCCGGCTGACCTTACTATATATCTTATTGTAAGAATGTTTCACCCACTGAAGGAATAAAAGGCAATAGTGTATTAAACATAAATAAGTAGAGAATCAATGTTGCAAAGGCAACCTGATCATGCAATGGGCTGCAGATTCTGTCTAGAGAAGGAAGAAAGGTAGATAGGTAGTGAATGAGTGTGTGTGTGCGCAATTTAGAAGAAAACATCAAACAGAAATTGGATTTTCAGGATCCTGAACCCAATATTAATTCCATATTTCTTTGCTATCATTACATAATTATGAAGTGCATATTTAGCTCTGTCTGTACATGCATGCACATGTGCAGATGCTTTTAAATATAGCTTGAAGTCCATAAGCCTACATGTATGTTCCCAGCTGCTACTGGTACAAAGCCCACACAGTTAGTTTAACCAAATCATAGACTCAAAGAGTGGGAAGGGGGCTGCAACAGCCACTGTGCCAACACCCTGGCATGCAGGAACGCACATTTACAGCATTCCTGTGACATGCCCATCCAACCTCTGTTTAAAGACCTCCAAAGATGGAGACACCATCACTATCTAAGGCCATCTATTCCACCTTTGAACAGATCTTACAGTGAAGAAGTTCCTAATGTTTAGATGGAATCCCTTTTCTTGTAATTTGGATCCATTAATCTCCGGAGCAGCAGAAAAGCTTGCTCCATCTTCTACAAGACATCCCTTCAGATAGTTAAGGAAGGGTATAATGTCATCTCTCTATCTTCTCTTCCCCAAGCTGAATGTACCCAGCTCACTAAGTTGTTCTTCATAAGCCTTGGTTTCTAGATCTTTGTTCATCCTGATTGCCCTTCTCTGGATGCACTGATACTCTTCTTGGATTGGGGTGTCCAAAACTGGATCCAGTACTCTAGGTGAAGTCTCATCAAAGTAGAATAGAGTGGCAGTACTATGTCTCTTGATCTGGACATTACTATTGATGCAGCCTGGAACTGGTGGACCACAAGCTGAACATGAGACAGCAATGTGATGTGGTAGTCAAGAAAACAAATGTGATTCTTGGTTGCATCAATAGGGGTATGGTGTCTAAATCAACGGAGGTAATGGTACCACTCTATTCTGCTTTGGTTAGACCTCATCTGGAATACTGTGTCCAGTTCTGGACACCTCATTTCAGGATATTGACAAACTGGAGCATGTTCAGAGGAGAGTGACCAAAATGGTGAAGGTTCTGGAAGCCATGCCCTATGAGGAGCAGCTTAGAGAGCTGGGTATGTTTAGTCTGCAGAAGAGAAGGTTAAGAGGAGACATGATAGCCATGTTTAAATATTTGAAGGATGTTGTGTCGAGGAGGGAGCAGATGTGTTTTCTGCTGCTCCAGAGACTAGCATAAAGAGCAATGGATTCAAAATTCAGGAAAAGAGATTCCACTTAAACCTCGGGAAGAACTTCCTGATGGTCAGAGCTGTTCAGCACTGGAATATGCTGCCTTGGAATGTGGTAGAGCTTCCTTCTTTGGAGGTTTTTAGACAGAGGCTGGACAGCCATCTGTTCAGAGTGCCTTGATATGTGTTCTTGCATGGCAGTGGGTTGGACTGTATGGCCCTATGGTCTCTTCCAACTCTATGATTCTATGACTTATAACTTCATTGACTTTTTTGGCCACTGCATCACACTGTTGACTCATATTTAGCTTGTGTGGTCCAACAAGACCCCTAAACGTCTTTCACATGTTCTGCTTTCAAGCCAGGTGTCACTCATTCTATATTTGTGCATTTCATTTTTCCTGCCTACATACAGTACCTTACATTTATCCCTCTTGAAATTAATTTTGTTAGCTCTCCAAACTTGTAGAGTCTTTTGAATTCTGATCTTGTTCTCTGGGGTTATTCACTACCTTTCCTTCATTTGGTGTCATCAGATAGGCAATATCAAGAATCTTTATACAATTACAATTGGGAAAGGGTTCAAGTAGTCCAAGTGGGAGACCATATGATTAGCAAGCAGAAAGTCCTAGGTTCAGTTTTCAGGATCTTCAAGGAGAACCAGGAAGGTTCCTTTCTCAAAACCTAAGACAGCCATTTCCAATTATGCAGCCCTCTAGGTGTTGTGGAATTACAACTCCTTGCATCTGTCATCCTTACCTGTGTGGAACTTGCAGTCCAATGATATCTTCATGGTTCCCACATCTGCACTGTAGACAATACTAAGCTAGATTCTGATTATTGATTTCATTTTTTGGATATATTTATATCCCACCTTTCCTTAAATAGACTCCAGGTGATGGAGATGGCTTTTCCTCTCCCTACTTCATCCTCACAACAACCCTGTGAAGGTATGGCAGTGTGAAAATTAGTGACTGCCCAACGTGAGTTTCATGAATGGACTAAAACCTAAGTCTCTCAAGTCTAGTCAAGCACTTATCACTACACTACTTGACCAAAGGTGTGACTTAGTATAAATGGCTTCTTCTCTTAGCTGCATTAATGTGTACATGTCACATTCTGAAAGTCTTCCTAAAACAACATCATACTTCTGAAATCTTTTTCAGACCTCATCCTTATGCCCAGTTTTACCCACACCCTCTTAACAGCTTTGTTATCTTGGCCATATATGAACTGGGGCCAGCTTAACAGATCATCCAAGTGCAAAAACAGGGAACTCTCAAAGGTCTCATCCAGGCTGTAGTAAGCTCTGTTTTTGGATGCTGAGAGCTGTTAAGAGACAAAGTGCTGTGGCCTGAGGGATGACCTGTGCTTAGAAATCAATATCTGCATTATTAATTGTCTATCAGAAATTCTAAAATCTAGGATTATACAAATGACCAGCAATCTAATTTGTGCATCAATAACAACCTAAAAGTCTCCACACAATCAAATAGCATCAGTGATACTTAATTACGCTGGAGATACTGAGTTGTTTATATGAACTATATATACCCTAAAGGTGCCGGATTCTGTCTGATCTTGAAAGCTAAGCTAAGCAAGGTTAGTACTTGGATGGGAGACCACCATCAAATACCAGGTGCTAGAGGCTGTATTTCAGAGGGAGGAACTGGCAAAACCACCTCTAAGTTTTTCTTTCCTAAGAAAACCCTATGAAATTTATTGAGTTGTCATAAGACTTGAAAGCACACACACACATATGAACTATCAAAGTCTTGTAAAGTATTCAAGGCAGCATGATACCTACATCTAGCTGGTCAACAGGGCTACCAGGAAGAGTGGCTTTAAACACATCTTCTGGGAAGAGTGGGAAGGTGTATTCACATTTGACCAGTGCCAAGGGAGATCCATTTTTTAAAAAATGTATTGTGTGACATTCCATTTTTAATCCCACTTTCCACTTAAAAAAGTAATGTTCACTGAGACTGAAAACATAACTAAAACCAGATTAAACCGTAAAAGCATTAAAATCAATAAGAAGTAAATATCAAAGCATTTTTAAAAGGCCAGTCTGAAAAGCTATGCCTTCACACCCTTGTAAACTCTGGCCATTTCCACACTACACTGTTATAGTGCCATTATTCCACTTTCAACACCCTATGGAATCCTGGGGTCTGCAGTTTAGGGAGGGGCCTTAGAATTCTCAACCAGAGAGATCTTGCGCCTCACTAAACTACAAACCCCAGAATTCCACAAGATATTGAAAGTGGAATAATAGCACTATAACAGCATAGTGCAGAAATGACCTCGGAGAGGAGTATAGTTTGCAATCTGAAAACAACACAGGAAACAGTCCTCTTCTGTATGCTCATCGAAGAGGCCTCTGAGATGGGTGGTATTGTCCATAGGTTCTCATACATGTATTTTGCTGTTGGGTCTCTTTCCCACTATGCAATTATAGCACTTTGATACCATTTTAACTGGTGTGGTTACCTTGTATAGAATCTTGGGATTTTTTCTTTCATGAGAATATTTTAGGATTTCATTTCAGAGAGCTGTAGCGCCTCACAAACTACAAATCCCAGGATTCCATAATTCATGGCCGTGACATGGAAGCACAATGCTATAACTGTGTAATTTGAAAGAGATGAGAGTTTGATGTACCTCTCAGACAATTCTTTCTTATTTCCAAGATCTAGGTCTGAATACCAGTGACTGCACAGCTGAAATGGCAAGAAGGATGTACTGGATGGCTTGTGGGTACAAAGTCTGCAGAAATAGAACCATTTGAGAAAAATTATGGGAAGGCCCCTTCCAAAAAGCAGCCAAGATGGAGTGAGTATGCATAGTGTTGTAGGATGCAGACTGCCTATCAGTGGGGAGGAGGGAGAAAGCAATGGAAAGTCAGGTGGAAGGAAGAATGGAATAGAGCATCGTGGAGAAGGGCTTGACAGAGTGACTGGAACATTGACACAGAAGCAATGGACACTGTGACTTTTTTTTAAAGTACCAGTCAGTCATGGATTCCTGCAGAACTAGTGTGCCCAGTTAACAGCCAGTGATAAAATGTGGTTGCACTTCCATTAAACAATAGTATACCACAAGGAGTAGCATTAGCACAGCTAACAATTTTTCTTTGAGAGCAGCATCTCAGAAGAATATTTTAGGGGAGTTATTGTCTCACCTTATGGAGAAAAGGAAGATGAAGAACAACAGGATAGTCGTAACTATTTTCCACTTACATTTATAATCTCCACTTTTCTACTTACATTTATAATTTTCTCCAGATTTGCAGTGTAGGGAGGAGTATTTAGAATTCTCACCAGGAACTCCTTCAGTCCTTCAAAAAACTACGAGCCTCAGCATTCCATGGGATGCAGCCATGACAATTAAGCAGAATCTTAGGCCATTTCCACACTACACTGTTATAGTGTTATTATTCCACTTTCAACATCCTGTGGAATTCTGAGGTTTGTGGTTTAGGGAGGAGCATTTAGAATTCTCAGCCAGAGAGCTCTTGGGCCTCAGTAAACTACAAACGCCAGAATTCCACAGGATGATGAAAGTAGAATAATAGCACTATAATAGTGTAGTGCAGAAACCTGATTAGTGATATAACTGTGCAGAGTGAATGGGCCTCCACCATACAGCCCTACCGAAATACAAGAATCTCCATGGACCATGATCTCACAACACAGACAGAAACCATTTAATCTATTATCCTCCAAACACAAGAAGTGCTGTCAAGATTCCCATATTTGTCCCTGTACAATAATACATGGCATTTACCCAGGAATCAGTGATGTTAGTATCTTATATATAACCTACAAGGGAAAAAAACCACACACTCAGAATATTTCCAGATATCTTATTCTGTGTCTTCCTCTCATATATGCACAGATAGGCTGATGGCAACCTATTCACAGGCATTTAGGTGTTTCCTTTTAATACTGTTAAAGCTGCTGTTTTTAAGCCAGGAACCCTATATCAGGAAAATAATTGCTGAGATTATTTTGACAGGCACTGCTTTAAGGCTCTGCCTCTCCTTAGAGGTTTGAAAAAGTGCTTCAAATAGGTAGTACTTATGGTTTGAAAAGTGAAGCAAAATGATTGTATGAGTTCCGTTTGGCAAAAGATGTTAGTGAGAGGCAATTACAGGAGAGTTAATGCTTTAAAATATATCTGCAGCCCCCTGTAGGACATTAAAATACACACACAGGCTAGGTGGGCGTATTGTTTAACCTCTCCCTTTAGAAGAAAATAAAACATATATTTCGGAGGGAGGAGGAGATTAAAATTCTAACACCCCTGGCAACTAGATTCATAAAAATGAAGGACTGCTTCCTTTGCCCTAGCACCACCCCCAGCTCAATTTCCTCTCCAGTGGTGATATTTTAGGCCTCCAAACTGGAACCAGTTAACAAAGGGGCAAGTCTCTGGGAAGTCAATGGGTTTATAATGGCTGCCTACTCGTCATTAGATGTCATATTGAAGTACAAGTTGTCACGATAATAGAGATGTTAATTCAGAAGGCTGACCTCTTACCCCTCCGCCAATTGTTTGCCCGATTGTTAACAAAACCGAAGTGCTAGTTAACACTTTAGATGACCTCTAGGCGGCGCTATCTGGTCAAACACATATCTGGATTTTTACAGATTTTTCTTTAAAAAAGAAATCATTACAGAGCTTTGATTTAGTGTTTTGGTTTGTCACTTCATTCTTGTCAGTTTCCTGACTAGAACTGAGGTTGACAGTGCAAGCTGTCTACTCAGAAGTAAGCTTCGTTGAGGTTCAAAGGGGCTTATTCCCAGACCAATGAGACGTGCGCATTACTCAAACGTGCGTGCGAATAAATCCTATTAAACTCAAAAGAATTTATTCCCAAATTAGTGTGTAGAAGATGACATCCTAAACAATGGTGGCTTATATTTCCTCAGAAATCGGCCCCATTAAGTTCAATAGCATATACTCTAAATAAATGCCTACACAGGATTGAAAGCTAAAGTATTTAAAGTTAATAGAATGGCATAGGAGAGGAAAGGCGATTTTCTTTATGGATTATTTTTAAACTGACAGTAAAATACAGATTGCATAGCTTATTTGAAACAGCAAAGGAACTTAAAACAAGCAGGGGTTGGGTAGATAGAAATGTAGTTTACGCTGGGGAGGGAAGGAAGCCGAATTTCGCATCAATTGACTAAAACCATGGGTTTAGCCGTTTATTTCTGGATTGAGTGCTTCTAAATTCTGCTTTCTCTTGCGGTTCTTTGGAGCCTGCGGGGAGCGGAGGAGAGCATAATGAGGCGGGGTTGTATTTTTTAATGTACAAAATTACTGTTAACAGCACCCACGTTGTATAGTAGAATAATATAATTCAAATTTTAATATGAAGGAAGAAGCGAGAGGGAGGGAGAGATTTCTGGTGATGGACAGGGGCGCATATCTTTTCCCCAATTATCAGTGGAAATCGACTCCCAGAACAACTCGTGGTACCGTGAAGAGAAGTTTTTTAGTTTCCTAGGATTAAGCAACAAGGAATATTGGCTGTGCGATCCTACGCAGATCTATTTAGAAATAAGTCTCCTTTCGTTCACTGGAGCTTCGTCTCCGGTAAATAGGTTTGGCTCCGCAGTCTGAACTGTACTTTTTCAAAAGCAGCAACTGTGAAATGGGCACGGATGGGGTGCTTCTTTTCAGAGGGTAAGAACCGCTTTTCTGGTTCATGCCAAAGGTCGGTCTAACTCATCCCAATACTCTGTCTCCAACTAGGATCAGCCACAGGGCCCAAGTGCCAAATTTAGAGCAAGATCTTTTGTCCTTTTGTTATATTTATTTAGCCGAAGGCATCGATTCTTTTTTTCGTTGGTACTCCCGAATTTTAAAACCAGCTACAAGCATTCCCAAGACCAAGGCTAAAATGCACGTTGCTTAGAAGTAAATCCCCTTCTCCGGACACAGTCTTACTTCTGAGTAAAGGCAGACCAGGCTAAACTGTATGGCTGCAATTTTATACATCTTTACACAGGAGTAAGCCTGAGGGGTTATTTCCGAGTAAACTGGTACAGAACAGAGCTGAAATAGGTAGACACCAAGCACACATTACTAGAATTATTTCCACTGAAATCTTTTCGAATTAAATGAATAATGGCGATTGAAATCGGAGTGAACAGGTTTCAGAACGGAAAGGGGGTGGGAAAGAAAAAGAGGTCCTGCCACATGCTTGGAAAGATGTGACTTAGACAGAGAAACCATCACAATTATCAGGATTGTAGCATTCTTACCGATTCTGTGCAGTGCATGAGGGCACGGTCCAGCCAGACTGTTAAATTCTCTTAATTTCAATGGGGAGTACTTGGCTTTGGCTTGATCGTGCCTTACATTTACAGTTCTCTGGATACTCGTGTATGTGTAAATCCAGATGAACACAGTGAAGCTTGATCTCGAATAAAGATGCTACAGGATGTGGGTTTAACAGAGCAGTAACTCTGGCCCGTTGCCTTTCTACCGGTGGGTTAGGAGCAGAGTTTGACAATGTCAGCTTTTTTTGGACTATAACTCTGACAATACTCGGCCAGTAGGGCCTGAGGGAGAGCCAGCCTAGTGTAGTGGTTTGAACATTGGACTAAGACCCTGGAAACCAGGGTTCGATTCCCCGCTCGGCCATGGAAACCCTCTGGGTGACCTTGGGCGCGTCACACACTCTCAGCCCCAGGAAAAACAAAACATCATAGGTTTACCTTAGGGTCAGTCGGAACTCGGAAACCATTGGAAGGCACACAGTAACAATGGTTTAAGGCCACAGCTGCTGCCTAGGAGTTGTAGTTTAACATTTTAATTTTGCTTTATCTGGCCATGAGGGGAGGGGCTTACTAGATCTTGCCCTGAGCAAAGAAGGGTCTCAAATGCACACTACCACCACCATCAGAATAAAAATAAAGTTCAACTTTAAACAAATAGTAACCATAAGGAAAGGGCTCTGCAAATACACGTTTGCTTAGAGATAGACGCCAGATCTGAAAAGACTGAGGTCACTTATCAAAGAGTCACCTCTATTTCACATGCAATTTAAAAAAAAAATTAAGAACAACAGCAACGAGGGATTTAGGGTGAGATTACATGTTCATGTGGAAACGTTGAACGCTGTTCCTCCTTAATGTCAGTACGTTTCCTTTTTAGATGATAAACTAAGTTCCAATCTCTTGTTGAGCGAGGGTACTTTAATGTTCTTGAATAAACTAGTGTGAAAGCACGAATCAGTGTTTTATGGATCGATTCGAAGAATATTCCCTTCAACACGTGTCAAGGTTTTTCCAAAGACCTACGGTTAAAAAGTAGAGGAAATTTTACTCCATCCAAAGTTCATGGTGAGGTTTTTAAAAAATTAAAAAAAAAACACTACCCTGTTAAATTGGTTTCCGCATATGCTACTGATCCGAGCAATTAAGCCTTTCTTTAATTAGCAGAAGTGGGGCTGTTTGTTTGTTTGTTTCCCCAGAAAATGGTTAAGGGCAAAACCTTATCTTTAAAAAAGAAGCGCAATTTAACAGCAGGTAGAAAATAAGCTTGATCGCTTCCTTGGATGTTTCCCTCCACCCGCCCACCAATGCCATAAATTGCCAAAATGTTTTTCGAGACACTCCTTGGACGAAGCCAATGAGCTCTCCCATCTGTATGGGCGCATTTTAAACTTTTCCTAAATTGGATTTTGGTTCGTGCGCCGTTGTGGCTGTGGTTGTTGTTGTTGTTGTTTTTAAGGATGGCAGAGTCACATATAGCTGGAAGGAGCCATAACGGAAGAACTTATTTCCAGTCTGTTTGGGGCGCAAGAGGACTTGTTTTCTTGAGGGCTTGTTCTTAAGCAACGGACCGGAACCGCACTGCCGTTTCCGAGGTTATTGCAAGTTTGTTAATGGTTGGAGTAATGCTGGTGAGTAAAGATCCTGAGCTGAGGAGACCAAAAATAATGCCCACAAGGAAGAGCTCTTAAACGGGCAAGTTTACCTCCTTCACCTTGGAAGGTTGACTACACCCGGTGATTGCTCTGGGAGCTGACCCAGACCTGAATTAGGTAAAGGCTAATGAATAACTAACTTGTCCTTTGCGCTCCTCGGGGAGGCGATGGGAGGGCGGAGATTCTCGGGTTCAGTCAAGATCAAAGGTTTAAGGGCCATTTAACAGAGCCTCCAACTTTCCCATTTGTAAAATGTAATTAATTTCAACTACTAGTAGCATTCCTACCCCTCTTTCCAAAACAAGCGCCTCCCCACCCTTCGCCATTGTTCACAAGGCAGGAGCACCATCCCACGAAAGTTAAGCATTAAAAACAGAAACTTTTGTTTTAAACAGGAGTCCTTAGAACGAGTTTACAAGGACTCCAGAGCTTAACTTTGACCGGCGCTTTCCTACCTTTCCACATTCTTCAGTGTCCTTTTATCTTAAGAATGGATGTTTTGTGTTTCAATCGCTTGTAACTCATCCTCTCTCTCTTTCTTTCGTTCTGGTTAATTTTCAGGGTTTACCGGGCAGTGGGGAGAGGTTGAGGGGCAAATAGACCTTGGCAGAAGGAAGGCGTTATGCAGATATAAACTCTAGATAAAGGGAAATAGATCGTAGGTAGCTAAGTCGTGTGAAGAACCCCTAGGCATAGCTTAACTTCTAACCTGCCTTCTTTCTTTCTCCCTGCCTTCTCTGGTGTTAGGAAGCTGAAGCGGCTGAAGCGAACTGTTGAGGCGCCCCGGGGCCGCAGCCTGTCCATACAAGTCCCACTAAGTTCAACGCTAGGGACTTCCAACAAGTTCAGAGTAAGTAGGAGTATAGTCCCGATTGAGAAGGGCATGCAAGGCAGTGCTCTTGAGCACAACCTTTGGCTCCTGCTTCAGGCAGGAGACCCATCCTGTGGACATTAGACTGGATCCAACCGCTAGTTCCAACCGCTAGTTCCAGCCAGAGTAAACTCAGGGAAGCAGTGGAATTTGCATAAGAGTTGATTCAACCTTCAGCATGACCTACAACGAGCCCACTCTCATATTGGGATCAGTAACTGGTTGAAACCGTGTGTCTTACCTCTTAATCGCAGTAAATAGAGAGACAATCTCTTTTATCCCTTCATTCACATTTCTCTCTTCTTTTCTCTGTCTGTGGAGCCACAGATGGAGAAAGAAATATGAGAGTATTTATGATATCGACTGTCACAGCCACAGATAGATACATTTTTCCGTCTAGTGATAAATAGCTATCTATCCAGTTTTTATTTTTATTTACCTATAGCCTACGCTTGTCTACTCAGAAGTAAGTTCTGCTGAGTTCCGTGAGTCCTGCTTTCTGGTAGTGTGCGTAGGTAGAAGACTGCGTCCTGAAGGAGAATGTGGTGGGATTGTGCCCAATGCTTAGTAGTAGGGATAGCAGTTCTGCCAGACAACTCCAGCTAAACAGCCACCAACAATAAGCTATGCAGTTTGTAGGGATTCCACGCTAGGTGATGTTTAGCGGAGAGGGGGCGGAAAAGGGACAGGACAGAAAATAAAGAGAATTAAGTGAATGGGAAATCAGTTAAAGGGATAGAAAAATAAACGGGATAAAATAAAGGGGAAATAAGTTAAAAGCTTGCTTTTCTACTGCTGTTATCTGGCTACTAGGAGTCGTCTGGGCCTGTTTGTCGCGACTGTTTTTTCTGTGTATGTGTCCACATAAAATAAAGGCTTTAACGAGTGGCGGTGCAAGAAGAAACAAAGAAGGGACTCATCCTCGTTAGCCGCGCTACAATCAGCCTTCCCCTCACTTTTTTCCAGAAAAGAAATGCTACGCCCCAAATGTACTTCCAAGTAAGTTGCGCTTTCTTATTGGCTCCGATTCCGGACGAAAATTCCATTTAATGGCGTCCGGGGAAGGGGAGAAATGGATTTCCGTTCACCAGGCGAGCTGTGTTGGAGAGTTCTCTTTGATTTTGACCCGTCCCATTTCGCCATCCCGCCCCCGGGTACACTTGAGCCTTGGGCGATGGCTGTTCAACCCAACGGGAAAGGCTGCCCTTCACTTGAGCTTGGGGTAGGATCAACGCCTTCCCCTTGGTCGCAACGTTTTCTGTTTTGACCTCATTTCCGCCATAGATAGAAAAAGAGAGGACGCTCAATGCAATTTAATTTGTCTTGGACGTCACCCACAGGTTGTTGGGCGACTAATAAAATAAAAACTAAGTATATATTTTTTAAATTACGATTTACAACCGTTGTATTTTCCCCACAGGCTTTCTCAAATGTCTTCACTTAAGTAACCAAGTAGGAAAGGGGGCATTGCAAGAGATTATACGTCCTGTTTTAATTTCTATGCTTTTTAAAAAAAGATTTGCTATGCGTTCCTTTTCTCGGATAGGCAAGAAGAACTCTGCCCTAAGCGTCCCTTTAAAGTTAGGAACAATCTCGCACAAGTGGTGGAACGGACTTTTTTTCTACAACGAATTGGAAGCTGTCTGGAAAGCCTCCCAAAGATACCAACTTTCCCGAGGCACAGGTGTGCCTTGGTCCTAAGAGTTGCCAAACGGCCGTGCCTCTCTTGCACTGGTGCTAAACTCGCGCGGGGGAACTTCCCGCTGAGTTAGGCCTTTTGAGATTTGCCCAATACGACTCTCCACGTTTTCCTTACGGATGTTCCCAGTTTTTCAGCATAACCTGGAAAATTTAGGTGCTTTTTGAAAATCAGATTTTGCATGCCAATAAAAATGGGATTCCTTTGAAAAACTGGGACCTTCTCTTCTCCCTCCCCGCAATTATTTCTACCTCTTGCATTTTCCCCCCGAAAGATCTCCTAACTTGCTTTCCTTTGAATGGTACTTTGTATTTATTTAGGACTTGGCTGATATGTTCGCATTTTACTTTGCGCCTTCCCCCAGGGAACCAGCTTGAAGGTCGAACGACACACTCCAACCATCCTCGCCTCCAACAACCACTTGTTACAATCCTGCAAGAAAGCCAAGCTCCCTTTCAGCTTTCAACAAGAAAAAAATCCCTCCCCAATTCATTAGTTTCTTCTTTGCCATTTCACCGGTCCCAGAGCGGCTTTTGAACAGAGTGTGTATATGTGATTTCATTAGTCAGGGATTACATATACGAACTCGGCAGTAAAATAATCAAAGCGCAAGAGGATTTGGAAAGATTAAAAATTAAAATGACTTCCTGTTTCGAATTTTCCTTTCCTCCAGGGTTTTCTGGTCCTCCCCTCCAATATCTTAACGTTTCCTCCTTGTCCTCCACCTCCCCGCCACCGTAAGGTACCCACCTGGCGCAGTTTTACCGCTTTGAGGAAGATCTAGTGAGGATGATTTGGGGAGGAAATGTTTCTCTTCTGTTTCCTCTTCCTCCACCCCTTCCCCTTCCTCCCCTTCTCTTCCTTTGCTTTCCACTGGTCCATAGTTGGGTTTTAGCAAGATGGACATCTCGTAGTCTCTGTTCTCTCCGAAATCCGAAGGCGAGGAGGACGAGGGGCTACCTCGGCGTAGGTTCCCATTTGGAGCGGCGGAAGGTAATTCCCGGCCCGGTGAGGGCGGCGGAAAGAGGCTTGGCGGCGGAAGGCAACTAGGGGCGAAGCCCGGCTGAGGCGGTTCGGTCTGGCGGCCAGGGAAAGCGGAGTCTTTTCTCGCCAATCCGGGAAGAGGCGAAACTTCCCGCTGTACGGCTGGAGGGAATTTCTCGGCCTCGAAATCCAGACAGGAGGGCTCCTGGTCTTTGCACCTCGACGCATAAAGGCAAGAAGAGCTGATCTTTGGAGCCAGGAGTTCATGGTGAGGATGGTGACCCCTCCAGCCCGGATAATGGAAAGGAGGTGGCAAGAACCGGAGCCCAGACTGGTGGCTATTCATCTTCCTCCCCACCCCATGGAATCACTGCCCCATCCCACCCCTTGCAAGGCGAAGAGGCTGGGGTTCTCAAAATCCAGTTATTATTAAATAGGTGAGAGATGGCGGCGGGGAGGAGGTTGGCAGGAAAGTCTTGGGGAAGAGCTTTGGGGGATGGGGTGGGAGATGACTGTGGCGACCCACTCTCTGTGCGCGGAAGAGAGTGAGTGTTGAAGGGAAAAGGTCTTTAGCAATGGACTTATCTGTTAGAAAACGCGTCCGCCGAACCACTTCCGGCGGGCTAGCCAATCCCAGATGGACATGGCTTCTACGGACATCCCCTGGTGTCAATTTTAATGGCAAACTTTACTGGGTTGCGGAGCGACTCTTCTTCTTTTAAGAAAGAAAAATCTTTGGCTGCAGACATCTGCTGCAACTCATTCCCGTCACGGTCACTCCTCCCTCCTCTCCCACCCCCCAGCTCATCCGAAATATAATCTGTCTGTAAAGAGTGGAGAACTGTACAGCCCTCTGGATCCGGAAAAGCAACAATAATAGTGATACTCTAATATGTTTGGGGTTTTTTGTTTTGTTTTTTTGCAGATCTCCATCGTTTTACGTTTCCTGCCTGTGTCTCTCTAGCGCGCCCAAGTCACCAGCGCGCCTGGGTGGTGCGAAAGAGGCTGACTTAGGCCCAAGATTTGGGAGAAAGAGAATTTCTCCGAAACAAGTACGGCCTTCCTGTTCAATTCTGTCTGTAGAATTAAAATTCCAACTCTCTCTCACCTCCGCTCGTAAGTGGCACCCTTGGCTTAAAACAGAATCACTTAGAAATAAATGAGACCTCCTGCTAATCCGACTGAAAGTTTTAGCGAATCAGGCCGGCCAGTTTTTCAGACTTCTTCTCTGTATGCCTGGTATATAGGAAGAAATATAAGAAAGGCACCCGGGAGCTACTTAAAGCAATAGATGGGGTGTGTTTGGCAGCGAGCTGGGACCCAATCAGAGTGCAAGTTACTCCTAAAAATATAGAAACTTTTTGGATACCCGTGGATTTTTTTTTTTTTAAAAAAACAAGAACAAGAAGAAGAAATCGCGCAATGGAAAAATGGAGGTTTGGAGACCACATCCTTTGACCAGAACCTAATGCCATCAGGATAGGACTTTAGGTTGGTTTGTGCCTCAATACTTCTTAGCCCCCTTTTAACTCATCCACCCACCTTTTGTTATAGAGGGCTGGGACTGCGTCGGAGAGGAGTCAAGTTGCCCCTCGAGAGCCCAAACGGTGAATCATATAAAAGCGTGAATCTCCAGAGGGCTTTTAGAAGGGGACTCCTTTCAGCAAGGCCTAGTTATGTGCAGCTTAATTAAGGCAGCCTTCCACTTCTCCGAAGCTCAGCTGGATCAGTCCCTCTCTCTCTTTCCCCCTCTAGTTGCTCACTCGCTGAAGATAAAAGTTGCGGGGTGGATGGAACGTGCTGCAAACACATGCAGTCACAGGCGTCAGTCAGCCTTATTAACTCTCCCAAAACGCACGTTAAACAGCAGACTGGTTTGTGGATTTGTACATGAGAGATCTACAGTATTTATTCTTTGCATCAGCCCTTTATAAAACCATCCAATAATCTACGGATTAAAATATAGAAACACAATTTCCAGAATGCTCGAAGAGCCGAATTCTGTTGAGGAATCCCGTTGCTAAAAATGAACGGAAGAGCGCAATTTCCAGGTTAAGGCGGCTTGCAGAGAGGAGAATCCTTTGGTGGTTAACAGAACCTTGTTAGAATCCAAAGAGGTTGCCGGCGTCTCTCTCTCTCTCTTTTTAAGAGGGTGTCTCTTTATAAAATCTTTCTTACTAAAAATGCCAGGAATGGAAACTCAAGGTATCATAAACCCTTGGGAAAGTGTTCTTCTAGTAGGTCGGAGAACAGTTCAATAAGCGTGTCTGGGTTTTTTTCCCCTTCTATTGTTTTTGGCTTGGGGGAAAAAGTCGTTTCCTCTTGCAAGTTATTAACTGATTCTTCCCAAGCGGGAGCTTGAATGACTCCGTGCAACTTTCTAAGGCGCCGAACCCACACGACCCCGAAAGTCCTCGATCCTAAGCGAACTTCGGTGAAGACCAACTCCAGGGGAACCCACGAGAATTACTTTTTGCGGATGTCGTTACCAAGGGGGCGGTTACTCGAAGCCCTGTGATTCATAACAATGTATGTAGCTATGTATGTTCAAGACGACTGTCGACTTATGGTGACCTCATGAATTTCACGGGGTTTTCTTAAGCAGAGAATACTCAGAGGTGTTTTTGCCGATTCCTTCCTCTACACTATAGCTTGCAGCAGTTGATAGTGGTTGGTATTCCCTTATCCAAGTACTAACTAAAGCTGAACCAGCTTAGCTTCCAAAATCAGGCAGGGTTTGGTCCCTTTAGGGCGTTTAGGCCCTTATTCATAGCAGGGAGTTGCCTCTTAAAACTCCTGGAAGCCGTCAGTACTCTCTTAAGAGTCGTAAAGAGTCCTAAACCTCAACAGGAGAATGCGGTGGGGTTGTGGGGAGTTGATAACGAAAAGAAAGAAAGATGCTTCTGGCATGGGGAAGGAAATCAGCAGTAGATCAGGAAGCAGTAGATTTTGGTCTATTGTATACTCTGTTATTATACCTTGAAAATCCCTTTTGGATATTTTGCTTCAGACTCCATTTCCTGACATCCTGCAGGGCACCCCCCTCAGCGTTTTCAGTCTCTTTCCCTCCGGGTTTGGTCTCAAGCTGAAGCTGAGTAAGAAATCGTGGGCTCCTCTCTGTTCCTACACTTGGGCAAAATGGTCCGAACAGGAGAAGGGAAGGCGCTGGCAGCATTGAGAACCGGGGTTCGAATCTTCCCCTCAAACATGGAAACCCACTGGTCCACCTTGGGTCACACTCTCTCAGCCTCTGAGGAGGGCAATGGCAACCCCCTCTGAACAAATTTCGTCAAAAAAACCCCATGAGAGTTGCCATAAAGCAGGAGTCGACTTGAAAGCATTAACAACGAGCTCACAGCATTTGAAACGGCGGCCTCAGAAGTTTGGTTGCAAAAGAAGATGACCTCGGAGAGCAAGCAACTCTGGTCTGGTTTTGCTCGGTGGGCTTTACTTCTGACGAAATGTACGTGGGATCTCTCTAGGTCAGCACGATCAGGAGTTGTGTCATTCTCACCAGACCAACCCCGTTGAGATCAGAGCGACCTTTGGGATTAAAATAGCGCTAACTTTATGAGTAAGTCACAGCGGTTACCGACGCCCTGGACATTCCAAAGAAGAGGCTAACTTTGTTAATTCACTAATTCACAAGACTTTGCAACCCTATCTCCCTGGTATGTTTTTCCTCTTAAGGTATTTTAGGGGCAAAGGGTCTTTTGAAAGCCATTCTTCTCCAGATTGTTGTTTATAAATTCTATGTTATTCAAATAAGGCGCAATTAACACCAATAGAGCCAAATTCTCCTGGCCTGGAAAGGTCACAGATAGGTTTGCTACTGTCCATCCCGATCTTAGACATGTTTAGAAAAGGACTAATTTTGGAAACTGCTTCGGATGTGAACTTTAAGTTAAAATACCACTATTTAGTCTTCAAGACATCTGAAGGATATTTAGACTGAAATCTTACATGCATTTACATAGGAGGGAGCGGGCTGAACACTTATAGGTTTATGATTAGACCATGATAGTGAAAACTTGAGGTGCAATGAAATCTGTCCCAGTGTGCACAAACTGAAGTTGGAGAAGGGTAGCCAAAACAAAACACAATAGCCAAAACCTGATTGTCAGTCTCGACTGGAGTAGACTCGGTGATTCAGTAGAGTTCACATAAATGTTATATACCAAGTCCTCATAGGCTAAGCGGATCCAGCGCTAGTTGGCACTAATTGTCAAGGTCAGACTACCGACGCATCAGGAAAAGTTCTGCACAAGCCTCACGGAAATACAAGTGTGCTACTTCGTCATAATTTCGTGCACATCGACTGGGCCACGTGACAGCCTAACCATGCAATCCTCCCTTTGAGTACTCAAGTGAAGACCTATGTAATTCAATCAGTCTTTGGGCCTTTCTGCACTACATTGTTATAGTGCTATTATTCCACTTTCTAAGTCCTATGGAATCCTGGGGTTTACAGTTTAGAGAGGGGCCTTTAGAATTCTCAGCCAGAGAGCTCTTCGGCATCAGTAAACTACAAACCCCAAAATTCCACGGGATGTTGAAAGTGGAATAATAGCACTAGAGCAGTGCGGTGCAGAAAGGCCCTTACTCTCAAGGAAGCCTGTATGAAATTTACTACTTGAGGCTACCGTTCCATTTGTGTTATGTTACAAGGGCCAAACGGTGGTGTAATGGAATTTCTTTGGAATTTCTTTGGAATCTAGTGTTGGACTAGAACTACAGGGGACCAGGGTTTAAATCCCCGCTCGAACAGGGAAACTCCTCCATCTTGAGGAAGTCACATTCTCTCAGCCTTAGGGGAGGGCAATGTCTCCGCCCCCGCAAAAACAAATCTCACCAGGAAAACTCCATTATACCTTCCCTTTGGGATCCGGCTTGAAGGCAAACAAGAACAAGTCGCAGGTGGAGGGGACAAACTATCAATTGCTGAAAAGTAATTCAACACTTGTGTGATTCGATGGATCTACTTTGTTGAACTAGCAATGGGATTTGGCCAGAAGAATTCAAGGTCATTTTCTCTCCTGCCTTCAGTAAACAGATTTGGGATTGAGCTGGATGTACAGTTTGACATCTCTGCCTCCGCTACACTTGACTCTTTCTCTGTCCTCCTTCTTAATCCCAGATTCTGCTGTCCAATGCACTTTGCTCGTTCTCTCTTCTTTGGAATTACTTCTCAGAAGGAGAGAAATAAAAAGCGGGAGTGGTGGGATTCGGCCCCGATTGACAGTGTGGATTGCTTTCTTGCAGAGCACACGAATGCTTTGATGATCTTCCAAAAAAATAAAAATAAATCTAATATTGAATGTAAACGCAAGGCACCTTAAGTTAAGGTGGCAGCTCTTTGCGTGGTTCCTCCTGAGTTGGGTCTCACGGAACTCAAGGAGAAGTTACTGCCGCCTATAGGACCTGGAGGCGAGAGGGAGTTTTCCTTCCAGAACACAGACGAAAAGCATCCATCAAATAAAATCCTCGGGGCGAGTCCAAAACAGATTTCCCAGACTCCTGCTAGACCCATGTCTGGAAGGCTTGAAAAGAAAACAGTGTCAACCGTTCCTCATCCATTATTCCCACCAGGAAAGCAGGAGATCCAACTACCGGGCACCGTTCAGTTTTAAGGGGTCTGATAAACCTCAACACAATATTTGGGCACGGGTGATCATGTTATATATTTATGGCCTGGGAGCCAAACTGAGTGTTGGACTAGGACTGCGCAAGACGCCGGTTCGAATCTCTTTTGAACCTTGAAAACCCACTGGGGGATATTGGGCAAGTCACACACTCTCCGCCCAAGAATATATCTGGACAAGAAAACTAAGGTCGTCATAAGCTGGAATCGACTTAAAAGCACACCACCACCAATCTTTGGCCTAAGTCCTTTTGTTAGTCCCCCTCCCACAAGAGTAAACCCATTGAACCAATGGCGGTTATCTGCGGGTTGACTTACTGTTCAGGAATTGAGTCCATGGGTCTATTTTAGCGGGGATTCACCAACAAGCTTCTGGTCTAAAGATATGGACATGGCTGGATATGTATGTAACTATCAACATAGGCTGCCATTCTGTTGGTTATCTCAACTAGATTAGACCCATTCAATCAAATGTTGAATAGTGAGTCAAAACGTAGATAAATCTAATGGACTGAATGGATCTCCTTTAGCCTTAACTTAAAGAGAATTTCGGCCATAGATAGACATGTATACAGTAAAAACACACACACAGAATGGTAATGGACCCCTAAATCAAACGTTAGTGCTACCTGAGTAGACTCATTGTAATTAATAGGACTTGTATTAAGTTTGATTTAAAAGTCCCATTCTGTACAATGTGTCTACTCTCACTAGGACTGAGGTTGGGTTTAACTTAATGGCCTCACTAGGACAGATATATTTGACCCATTGCTTCAATGAAACCAGTCCTGGGTTACCAAGTTTTCATTGATTTAATGGGTCTGCTGTAGTTGGGCAAAAAAGGGGAAAGAAGCAAATGTGATTTAAAGGTCAGAAAGATTCGTATTAACTCCATGAATTTGGTAAAGCTGAAGTTGTTTGGTCTATTTCCTCCCCTTCTTCCTCAACCAGTTCTAAACTGGAAAGCAGAACTGCCTGAGGCGACAAGTATTTCCCCACCACTACAGGATTACCCATATGATCTCTTGGATCAGACAGGAAGAAGAGAAGGAGGGTGAATTGGAAGCCAGATGTACGATGTGCCTCTCTCTATAAAACTTGCTTTGGCTTACAGTCTCTGCTTTGGAGAAATGAGAAGTGAAGAGAGTGCCTCTGAGAATGCATGTGCAGCGGGACTCCATCACAGGGACCAACCAGGGCCTGGGACGACCAATCCTGTGGAAGTAATTCAACCTCACAGTGACATATATAACTTGACTTTGGCCATTTCCGTACTAGCCTGTTATAGTTCTGTTATTCCACTTTCAACATCCTATGGAATCCTGAGGTTTGCAGTTTAGGGAGGAGCCTCAAAGGCCCCTCCTTAAACTGCAAACCCCAGGAATCCATAGGATGTTGAAGGTGGAATAACAGCACTGTAACCGTCTAGTGCGGAAACGGCCTTAGATAAAAGAGCCTTATAGTGAGCCTACTGCGTGATCCATTACATACCTAGGGATGAGTAATTGCAGGGTTAGTTGGAAACAATAGGAAAGTGGGCAGAATCGTAATCCTCCCAAAAGAAGACTTTGTAGAGCGGGAGAACTATAGTCCAAAAGATAACTTTTCCAAGATCCTCAAGGAATTCCAGGTTCTCTCCACAGGTTTCCCTTTCCCTGCAGAAGTCTCTAGTGGAAATAGTCAATGAGTCCATCTGGCCGATTTTCATTGGGACGTGATCCATTGATCACCCCAGAATTCGTCCTCTTAAGAAGTTGTTCACCGCCGCCTGTCAAGTCCACTTCGGCATACTGTCACCTACCAACCAGAGATCTTCAAATCACCCTGTCACCAACAGCCCTGCTCAGGTCTTGCAAGCTCAGGATGGTGGTTTCCTTGAGTCTGTCTGTCTGGAATGTGGTCTTCCTCTTTTCCCTATCGCCTTCTACCTTGCCAAGCATAATTTTTTTTCTAGTGAGTCATGTCTTCTCATTACATGTCCAAAGCAGGATAGTCTCAGCTTAGCCATATTGGCTTCTACGGAGAGTTCAGGCTTGATTTGCTCTGCTACTCATTTATTTGTCTTTTTAGCAGTCGAGGTTATCCGTAGAACTCTCCTCCAGCATCACATTTCAAATCAGTTTTCTTCTTATCAGCTTTCTTCACTGTCCAGCTTTCACAACCAGACATAGAAACTGGAAGTATGATGAGGTGGACAATCCCAACTTCACTAATGATATATCTTTATACGTAAAGCTAACCAGCTGCTCCTCTCTCTTCCAAAGGCTTTGGTCTGAGCAAAGCAGTAAACGGAACTTCGGCTGAAAATGGAGGGAATGGAATCGAATTCTTCGGATGACTTTATACAAAATATTTTGTGATTTTCTATAGGTATGTTGCAATACTATAAACAATTACCTGGAGATTAAATCCCAATGACCTTAGTGGAATTCCTCATTATTGAACTTGCCTAGGATTGGATTGTAAGTTAGCTGAATTTCGTTCCCATTGAAAGCAAAGAAAAAGCGACCCAAATTAAACTAAATGGGGCTGCACTCGTTGGGTCTACACTTAGGGATGAGCATGTTCCATGAATTCAGCTGTGCTTACCTCTGTGTAGGGTATATACAGTACCGAATTACATCCGGTCTCGATCCAACGCCCTATGCGTGGACTGCCTTGAATTTTAGCAGCAGTGTTGCAGGGCTAAGGAGTTCAGTCTAGCGTTTACGTTAAACACCCGACTAACAAAGAGGCACTGGCTCTTTGTTAATATCCAAGTGCGGACACTCCGGTGTGATAAACACAGCCGTCCCGTTTCTACCAGACCTTTTCAGTCTCCGATGCCACACAATTGAATTAGAACATCTGAAGGCAGTGGGTCTGATGATGATGATGATGATGATGATGATGATGATGATAATGATTAATTATTCCAGCATAGCAAGCTGGAGAAGGAGAACAGTCCACACTAGGTTGGATTCGTAAAGGCGTGACATTAGGATCCATTGATAGGGTACGTTTCTACTTTCAGCGCCAGGCTTGGAATATGAGAAGAGACTGCCTCTAAGCATGTATTGGAGCCTCCAATTATTTGCCGACAAAGTGGCAGACTTCTGTCGCATCAAAGACGCTGACATCAGCCTAAAGAACACAGAGAATTTTCTTCGATGTGGCTTGAGAAACGTTACTGTCATTCTTTTGTACGCTAGACTGTGAATCTGGGCTATGGGGGTTCAACATTCAAACAAAGCTGCAGGAAGGACGCACACACACACTCAAAGACACACAAACTCCCTCTCCCCTGCCACCAAATTAAAGAGATTAACTTTATTCCTCTGGAAGGTGTAATTTATCTCCTTGCATTAGACACCCTCAAGATCCCAAGGAGAGCTTCCTGGGACAGATCTTGGCTATCCTTACATAATGAAAGTTCTTTTGTGAAGATACCCGGGTTCCTATCAGATTGTGACCCGTTTCTTCCGTTAGGCATAAAACAGTCCAGTTTGCTACCGCTGCAAAACATGCAATCTCCCTGAATATCAAGAATGCAGCTGGGGAGAAAAGGAAGGAGCGCTTTCCCCCTCCAATAAGAATTTTGCCTCCCTCCCAATAAAATTTTCCTTCACCAACCACCCCTCCCCTCAATTTCTATCACTGCAGAGTCCATTGCAGTCCCGGAAAATCGTTCCCACCCAGAACTCTTACATTCGCTCGCTCGCTTTTCCTTGGTGGCTTCGACTGTCCATCCTCTTTGGATGCCTAAACTGTATTTCTGAATGTCAAATTGAGATTTTAAAGGACTACAAAGCTAGAAATTGGGGGACTGATGGAAAATTTCATCTGGCCGTAGAATTTTTGTTTTGGGGGGACAAAGCCCTCCTTTTGTCCCCATCTCCAGCTGTACCTCTGTGCGGGAGACACTTTACTCTGATTTTTGAATGCATGCTATGCTTATCACTTTTTTTTCGTATGTCATGCCTTTTAATCAAATACAGTTCAGTAAAAGGTTAACTGGCTGACATCTGGATATTCGACGTGGCAACAATTTTGTGCGGTGGTGTAGATTGAACTTTGCAGGTCCCAAAAGTCAAGGACGGCTCCTCGCAGAGACGCCGTCGATTTGCCGCATGTTTCTTTTCCATTTTTTTTTTAAAGAGGGAAGTAAAATGAATCAGTCTATCTATAAAGAAAAACGCAGTCCCTCCTCGGAAAGCTCAGTCCCGCAGATCTACGTCCCCAAATCCCTCCTCCCGCGCCGCGCTCCCACATTCTAGTAAAATACCACATTTTTAAAATGTGTGAAATGAGTTGGTTTTTTACTTTCCGAGCGCCTATGGCTAAGAGCAATAAATATTTTGGATTGGATTGGGTTGTTCGGGACGGAGGGAGAGAAAAAAAAAGAAAAGGGAGGAAGCAGTCTCCGGAAATTCATTCAGAGAAGGAAGGAGGGGGGAAGATAAATAAAAAAACACCCACACAAAAACAACCTCTAAGAAGAAGCAGACATTAAAGCGAAAAGATCTGAAGTTGCTCGCTCTCGCTCTCTCTCTGTCTGCAGACTTTCTCCTCAAAAGGTTTTATGGCGTTTTTCTGGGCAGTGTCAAAGTCTTCCGCGCTTCTTTTGAAAACGGTCTCCATCACCCCTGCCCCGCCCCGCCCCGCCATTCTCTCCACCTCTCCATTATACTCCAGGAACAGCTAAACTTGGCCATATCTCTCTTCGCCTTCGTCTTTTGCTGTGTGTCTTGTATAAACAAAAAAGTCGGGAGGTATTCATCCAATAAAATCGAGGAAAGCCAAGGCATACTTTCTTTCACTCTTGAAAAGTAATTCCCATTTTGTTCAAGGAGGATTGCGTTTGTTAGGTGCCTTCAAGTCGCCTGTCGAATTTCATGGGTTTTTTCTTAGGCAACAAATAGTGTTTCAGATATTCCTCTAAAATATAGCCTACAGCACCTGGTATTCCATGATGGTCTCCCACCCAAGAACTAACCAGGCTTCACCCTGCTTCACTTCCAAGATCAGTGAGAATCTGGTGCCTTCATGGAATTAAGGGTTACTCTAAATGCAGGTTCAGAGAGTCAGTGGGGTGTCCTGGTTAAATTGTTGGACTGGGGCTTGGGTGATCCAGGTTAGCTATGGAACTGAGCTATGGAAATGGGTGGGTGACCTTGGACCAGTGGCCAGACCTACTTCACAGGTTTATTGTGAGGATAAAAAGAAAGGAGGAGAGCCACAGTGGAGGAAATATAAAATAAATAACAAGTGATAAATCATAATTAGGAATTACCACCCTAATGGGCAGGAGAAACACAGCTTTGGTTTGAGGTCTCAAGCCTAACATCTCTCCTAAGATTTTTGGGCTATCTATCCAACATCCTGTGAGGAAAAGGGGCTCATTCGTACCCTTGTGCTCCTGCTTTTTTTGTGAAACTGAGGTCTTTTAAATATTTGTAATTCCTCCTACACCCATGCCCGAAAGCAACATTAGTCAGGAATTATTTTCCTTAATTTGAGATAGCATCTTTGGGTACAATGGAAAGAAAAGGAAGGCAGGAGACATTCACTGTTGATCAGAAAATGTTGTTCTTTGGATTAAGATTTCTGGCCTTGAAGGTCCAATGTCATTACCCTGAATGCACAATTTGGAGGATGGGTTGGAATGTAATAGAAATAAGGAAATGCAGCTAAGGCAGGACATTGTTTCTGGAAGGGTTCCACATTGCTGGCTCCCTGCCATAAAGAATCATGGCCCATGGCTGCCACATGACATTTCAGTCCCTACAGAAAACTAACAGCATTCAGGGACACAATTCCCCTCCCAGAAAATGTCTGGCATAAGGTTGATTTCCTGTGTTCAGTTCCCTCAGACTTAAACTCTCCTGAACTCAATGGGGCTTACTTCTGGATAGACACTTAGGGCCTTTCTGTACTACACTATTATAATGCTATTATTCCACTTTCAGCATCCTATGGAATCCTGGAGTTTGCAGTTTAAGGAGGGGCATTTAGAATTTTCAGCCAGAGAGCTCTTTGGCCTCAGTCAACTACAAACCCTAGAATTCCACAGGAGGTTGAAAGTGGAATAATAGCACTATAACAGTGTAGTGTGGAAAGGCCCATACAGGTTTGCACTATAAGTCTCCCTGCAGTGAAAGCCACCTCCATTCATTTCTAAAGCCCAATGGACAAGAGGAGTTGTTAAAACTTTGTGAGAGGAGTCAGCGGAATGAACACATTTTCTAAACTATCCTTTCATGCATGTTGCCTAAAAGGTACCGTAGGACTTTGGGGCACAAAATCAGGGGAACAGCTCATCAATGTGAGCAGAAGATTCTCTAAAAATGGTTTCCCACATTTTTAATTTGTCAAAGAGATAGTGGGTTAGCTTATTTCAGCCTGAAAAGAAGTGGGGAGGAAAAAGAGGAGGAATGGGTTAAAATTCACAAAAGCTCATGCCAACATAAATCACTATCAAAGATTCTGCTAAATTCTTTTCCATCTTTTTTTCTTTCTGTTTCCACATTTCTAAAGAAGTAAAGCAATACATATTCTCACTTCATTCAGCATCTAAAAGTACCCAGTGACATCACCTTTTTGATACTTTATTCCAATGTTTATCCTCACAGTCCTTCCTTTAAAACTGGAAAGTAACCTTTCAGTGTGGTGGACACAGAGATTTCCAGTTTCCCCCTCACTACAGCCCTCTGAGGAACATATGCTGAGAGACATTGCTTCACTCATGATAATTCTGCAAGCTTTGTGGCTAAGCATGGAGTCCATGTCCAACGGTCTGAATCAGTCATCCCCCAACTTGGTGTCTTCCAGATGAGCTGGTCTGTTATCCACAGAAACCTCCTTCCAGATAATTATAAGCCAATGCATCCGGAGGGTACTAGGTTGGGAGGAGGCTGGTCTAGCCACTTCCTCACATCATGTGTTTTCCAGCCCACAGTTTTGTGACTATTCTACTCACATCACCATATGTGCCACAAGACATACTGAATGCATTGATACAAACTCCTTTGAGGTTGCCTTGAGGTCATTTCATTAATATTACTGGTGCCACCCCTCATGTGGTAGGGCATGTCTGCTCTACCAGAGGTATTATAAGGCACTTGAAGTACCTGGGGGCATGAATTAAGGGACATTGATCTCTGAAAAATTTACATGCACTAATATATAGTTACATTATACACCCATGTTGCTCCTGCATTCAAACCCTAAGTATCAAGATAGCATTGAGTCATGGTGTAAAATCCATGTTCATGCTGCTCTTGTACTGTCACAATCATGTACCAATCCATCTTGTCATTTACCAGAGGGTGCATATAATGGCTTCCCATTGTGAAGACTGTACTTGGTCCTGGCCCTTTAGGGTACTTTGACATCTCTAGTCTGATACCCTCAAATTACACAACCACCAAGGATCAGGTATGGTATCTACTGGCTAGGATATTATGGGAGTTGTAGTCCCCAAAGTAACTTTCCCAAGCTCTGCCTTTATTGCAAGTATTCCAGTTGCTATGCCAGGCCTGGTACACCAGCTAGCATTCAAACTGCTTTAAATCACAGCATACGAGGGAATATACTTTGAGTTTGGCAAGCTGCTTGAATTATATTTTATTATCAAGGAAAAAGATATACATTATCAGAAATAAATAAAGCAAATAAAACTGGGCTTGGCCCACAAATTAGCACCAATTGGCCCTCAGCAAGTTCTATTATGTTAATTGAGGTGAAATTCCTACCCAAGCTGAGCAGGTAAGAAAATAATAGAATCTATGCTTTATTGAATGATTCCAGGCTTCAGCAAGCATAATTCCAAGTGTTGGGTATGACCTATAAGGCTTTATATGGCTTAGGTCCAGACTATCTAAAAGATCATATCTCCTTGTATGAATTTGACAAAGGGCCTTTCTGCACTACATTGTTATAGTGCTAATATTCCACTTTCAACCTCCTGTGGAATTCTGGGGTTTGTAGTTCACTGAGGCCAAAGAGCTCTCTGGCTGAAAATTCTAGATGCCCCTCTCTAAACTGTAAAGCCCAAGACTCCATAGGATGTTTAAAGTGGAATAATAGCACTGTAACAATGCAGTGCAGAAATGGCCAGAGTCTTCAGATCCTCAAGGGAGGACCTTCTTTCTGTCTTATCAACATCATAGTCCTGTCTGGTGAGGACATGGGAGAAGGCCTTCTTGGTGGTTGCTTCAAGATGTGGAATTCCCTTCCATGGGAGGCTAGGCATGTCCCCCTCTCTGGTCTCCTGTCACCAGCAGGCAAGCATCCTTCTATTCAAGCAGGCTTTTAATTGATTGCAAGGAGTCTTCTTCATGGTGTGTTTGTCCCGTGTGCTGTATTTTTTTAACATCACTATCATCTTTTAAACATACACTTTTTAAAATGTAATGGGATTTTAATAAGACAACTTGTTTAACTGTGTTTTAACTGAGTTTTTAGCATCTTCTTGTTTTAATTTTTTTTGTAAACCACCAGGAGAAAGGCAAGATAAGTTAAATAAAATAAAATAAAATATTGTTGCCAAAGTAAAAGTGTGACCCTCCAGATATGGTTATGGTGTAACTTCTCAGCTTTTCTCACCATCAAAAATACTTATTATGGCTGATGAGGGTTTCAGTTCAACAGTATATGGAGGGTTCCACTTTGCCCACTCCTCATTTACTCTGACCACCAAACATTTTGCCACCCAAGGTAAAGCCAATACATCATCTCCTCTACAATCTCCTGAAGCTGACTAGATTGTCAGCTGAACTCTACTAGCAGTGGGATAGCATTTTCTCCCATAGTGCTTTTCAGGCTATCTGATGTGGGGGACCGGCAGCAATCTTTCCTCCAATCTGCAGAGGACTGGCACCACATTTGTACCCTATAATTGTTTTTTTGGAAACTCATCAAGGACAGGCAGCCAGTGGCTTACCGGTCCATGGACCACCACTTTGAGTAGCACTGTTTTACCATTTTTGAGGGCAGCGGGGTAGTTTGAGTGGCCCAAAACACTGCTGTGGCTTCCAGTAGAGAGTAACAGCAGGAGAGTTCAGGAGGCTGCCACTTTCAACCTCTTGAACATCTTAAACTTGAGGTCATTTTTAAAATTGTGCCTAATAGCACTTCTGACTCTCACATTTACCTTGTTTTAGGAAATTTGGTGTGCAATGTTTTGGATGATAGCTACTCTTTATTACAGACTTCATTGTAGATGAAGTCTGTAATACTTCTTGACAAAGTCTTTGTGTTATACGGCCAAGTCTACTTCTGCCAATGGGCTGGGGTTCTCTCAGAGTTTGGAAATGTTGTCTTTTGGACTGCAATTCCAAATAGCCAGTGCCTAGGAGATTCTGGGAGCTGTAATCCAAGAACACTGCAATTCGGGTGTTGTAGCCCAACTGGGGCATTCTGGGCGCTGTAGTCCTAAAAGTAATATTTCCAAGTTCTGCTCTGGACCACTGCCTGCAGAACACTGAGGCCATTTCTGCACTAGACTGTGATAGCGCTATTATTCCACTTTTAACGTTCTATGGAATTCTGGGAGGCCCTTCCCTAAACTGTAAACCCCAGGATTTCATAGGATGTTGAAAGTGGAATAATAGCACTATCACAGTCTAGTGTGGAAACAGCCTGAGTCCCTACTGAAAATTCAAAGAAAAAAAAAGAGCATGTCTGGCATGAGGTAATACGAAGAAGATACTTCTAGGGGTGGTGTGGGATGAGATTTCAGAAGAAACAGCATTTTCTTATTTTCCAGTACTGTTTTTATCAATACCAAGGAGGGCATCTCATTGAGAACTTGCACCAGAAGAAAATGCCTGAAGCTGCTTCCCGCACCACTGCAAAGATGTCTGTTCCTTGATGAACCAGTGTTAGACGTAAGCTAGGCTCCTCTTTGTAGTTCTTATCTGCACCAACAAAGAAATTTAGACAAGCCTTTCAAATCCGTTTAGGAGACTTCTCTCTCTCTCCCTGCCAATTCCTTCCCGCTGCCGTCTCGGATATTTCCACGTTATACAAAAGGCCAACACTAGAGGGAGCCCTAGGATCAATTTCCCTTCCCTGGCAAAGATTCCTGCAGGCTCAGCACCAAATTTACACGAACCAGAGGCTGGGAAAGTTGGTTCCTTTGGACTACAGCTCCCAGAAACCTCCAGAAAACAGGGCTATGTTGTTATTTAGTCTGCTCTCACGGTGTACCACAGAAGCGGATTCAATCCAGACCTCCTCTAAAGTTCAGATTAATTTTCCAAGCACTCAGAACAGAGGGTGGACGTATATCGACCTTGTTTGCTTCTATTTTGAACTTCAGAGTTTACCACCCAAAGCTTTGTAAGAGTTCTACTTAACACTGATAATGTTTCCAATACAATGGACAGCTGCTTCCTTTGTCTTTCATAATGTACTTCCTTGTCTTTCCTTTGTCTTTCATAATGTACTTCCTATCCAATGCAAAATTATTGGAATCCAAGAACGCAAAGAGGAATGTATGAGATGCTCCTGGAAACTCCAACAGCACCATTGGGTACATCTTTCATTTTACATTGTTGTTCGAGTCGTTTCTGACTTACAGAGACCCTAGGATGACCCTATCATGCAGTTTTCTTGGCAAGATTTGTTAAAAGGGGATTTGCCTTTGCCTTCATCTGAAGCTGAGAGAATATGACCTGCCTAAGGTCACCCAGTGGGTTTACATGGCTGAGTGGGAATTCGAACTCTGGTCTCCAGAGTTGTAATCTAGCTCACACAACCTTAAAATTTCTTTCCTACCATACCAGATTGCCTATAATGCCCTGAGACAGATTAAGAAGACCAGCTACCTCCAAACTAGCATCATCCAATGTGTTGGGCAATGTCTCCCATCACCACCAGCTAACAAGACCAATGGGCATACTCTGGATGTGGATGCTGGGAGTTGCAATCTGATACATCTACTGGGCTGCAGGTTGACAAAGGCTGAGTTAACTCACACAAGTGAAAGCAAAACATCCTAGATAGCACTTACTTGGGGTGCATTTTTTTTTGCATTAGAAAAATCTTTGCTATTTGTAGACGTGCATGTTATTTTAAATTACATTCCTATGATATAGAATTTAACTGTTGTTGGATCCTGTATGCTTTTACTGTTGCAAAGAGACTTACACTCCATATATATTTATCATTCACGTTTTAATGTTTAGAAGACTACTGCTTTAGTCTGTTTATTTTATAGATGCCAATTTCAAAAATATGTATTTTTGGAAATAGGGTCCACTTATACTAATTTATATGTCTAGCTCCTTGCTCATTTTTTCCTTTTTCTGTTTCTTTTTCTTCTTTTCTTTCTCCTTCTTCTTCCTTTTGGTAATCATATAAAAAAAAATCAGTTAAAGGGAAAAAAAGGGCATTTTTTCTTCATGATAGATTTAACACGTAAGAAAGACACAAAGGATAATGAAGGAATTTAAAGTTATTCCATTGTACCTATGTAATATATTGCAACAAAATACCAGAAACAAATCATTGCAGCACATTATTCTCCCAGAAAGATTAGCCTGCCAGAGAGTTCCAGCCATCCAGGAAAAGGCATCTCTCCCTCCACCCTTGTTTCTCTTTAGAAACTGCTTCCTGCATTCCATGACTGCTGAGCGTGTTCAGCCTACAGTGGACTGTGCTTGGCCATTTAAGCTGTTGTTGATTTTAAAGAAATATGTACTTCTGCCCATCTCAAGACTTCCCTGAATATGCCAATATTTCCCTGTTCCTGGCTCTATTTTATCTCCAGTCCACTTGCAATTCACCAGCAGAATTTGCTTTCTGAAAGAGTATTAGCCTGTGGAAATTTTTAGGGATGCGATAATATTACATCTGCCCACCAGAAAACTGCTAAAAAGACAGTTCTCCCAGTCTCAAAGCTTTCTGGAATCTGCAGCATCTGGCCTGGAAACTCTCCCTCCCCAAGTCCAGATGTGGGTTGACTGTGTTTCATTATATTTCTATCCCACGCTTCTCTTAAGAAGCTGAGAATAGCAGACAGTATCCCAACCGAAGTCTGACTCAGTGCATCTTCAGATCAGTCTATAGGCTGGTGATTAGAAGGAAATCTAGCAATCTTCCAAGGGCAGACTACAGCTCGTTTGTTAATTCTTTGGGAGTGATAAATTCAAAACACATC
>CAOLHI010003166.1:215000-259259 GCA_948474755.1 Ctenosaura bakeri | reverse complement strand
ATCAGTTACCCAACTATTTAATTAAGGAGTTGCCTAGGGAATTAATCAAGTAGTTACCAAACTAGTTATTTAAGCTGCTTTATATCTAACTGTAGCTTTATATAAATAATTTGTTATCCAGCTATTTTAATTAACTAGTTACCTAGATAATCAATCAACTAGTTAACAGACTAATTAAATAACTTGTTTCATATCTAACTGTAGTTTTACATAAATGATTAGTTACCCAGCTATTTTAATTAACTAGTTACCTAGATAATCAATCAACTAGTTACCAGACTAATTAAATAACTTGTTTTATATCTAACTGTAGTTTTATATAAATTGTTAGTTACCCAGCTATTTTAATTAACTAGTTACCTAGATAATCAATCTAGTTACCAGAGTAATTAAATAACTTGTTTTATATCTAACTGTAGTTTTATATAAATAGTTACCCAGCTATTTTAATTAACTAGTTACCTAGATAATCAATCAACTAGTTACCAGACAAATTGAATAACTTGTTTTATATCTAACTATAGTTTAACATAAGTAATTAGTTACCCAACTACTTACATAAGTAATTGATTAAGGAACTAATTGATTAATTATCTGGATCCTATTGCTATTTTCGGGAAGAGTAGACCAATTAAAACGATGATGTTTACCTACGTCTTGACTCCATCATGGATTCCGCATCTCTAACTACCTGAATCATCACCCAATTTTTAATTCTTGGTCTCCGGAACTTCTCCTCCTCTCTTTTCATGCAAAAAAAAAAAAGATTCTTGGAGGCAGGACAATAAATAAACCCAGCCACGCAACCTGCTTTTCATTAGCATATTAAAAAAAATATCCAATGAAATATGCAAATGTATGCAGAACAAAATCTCATCTCCCAGTGACATGAGGCGATTAAATAGTTTTTTTTAATGCTTAAATATCCTGCTTAATGAACTCAAGCAGACCTTCTGTGTGAGAGAGAGAGAGAGAGAAGGAATGAGAATAATTTGCTTGAATTTGCAAGAAGCAATAGATAATATTTCTGTTTTTAAAACTAAGGATATATATATATGTATTTATAGAGAGAAAGAGAGAGATTTGCTGAGTGCCGTAGCCGAATTCTTGCTTGGATTTTGTGACTCCATGTTCCAGTCTGATGGTGGTGAAGATAGATATTCCAGGGTGGAGGACGTTCATGCTGTTGCATTTCAAAGGCTGCATGCGCCGCCCCTACAAGTTAATGGCTTGGCCCATGGGGAGCAAGGTGGCACTCCTTGCTGGTCAAGGTTAGGATGGATGGATAACATTACCTGTGAAAGGGATCTGGGAGTCTTGGTGGACCACAAGCTGAACACGAGCCAGCAGTGTGATGCGGCAGCCAAGAAAACCAACACGATTCCTGGTTGAATCAATAGGAGTACGGTGTCCAGATCAAGGAAAGTAGTTATCATGTCCCCTCTTAACCTTCTCTTCTGCAGACTAAACATCCCAAGATGCTCCTCAGATGGCGTCATGGCTTCCAGACCCTTCAGCATTTTGGTTGCCCTCCTCTGGACACGCTCCAGCTTGTCCATCTCCTTCTTGAACTGAGGTGCCCAGAACTGGACACAGCAATATTCCAGATGAGGTCTAACCAATGTCCAGGGTGGAGGACATTCATGCTGTGTTGAGATGATGTTGCATTTCAAAGGCTGCATGTGCCACCCCTACAATTACTGGTCTGGCCCATGGGGAGCAAGGTGGCACTCCTTGCTGGTCAAGGTTAGGATGGCTGGATAACATTACGTGTGAAAGGGATCTGGGAGTCTTGGTGGACCACAAGCTGAACATGAGCCAGCAGTGTGATGCGGCAGCCAAGAAAGCCAATACGATTCCTGGTTGCATCAATAGGAGTAGGGTGTCAAGATCGAGGAGAGTAATAGTACCACTCTATTCTGCATTGGTTACACCTCATCTGGAATATTGCTGTGTCCAGTTCTGGGGACCTCAGTTCAAGACGGAGATGGACAAGCTGGAAGGTCTCCAGAGGAGGGCGACCAAAATGGTGAAGGGTCTGGAAGCCATGAAGCTCCCTGAGGAGCATCTTAGGGAGCTGCAGAAGAGAAGGTGAAGAGGGGACATGATAACTATATTTAAATATTGGGAGGGATGTCATGTTGAAGATGGAGCAAGCTTGTTTTCTGCTGCTCCAGAGACCAGGACAAGGAGCAATGGATTCAAGCTGCAGGAAAGGAGATTCCACCTAAACTTCCTGATGGTCAGAGCTGTCCAGCAGTGGAATCTGCTGCTGCCTCCATGGAGTGTGGTGGAGTCTCCTCCTTCTTTGGAGGTTTTTAAGTGGAGGCCAAGGGACAGATGGCTCTTGATGGTTCCTTCCCGCATGTCAGAACGGGGTTGGGCTGGATGGCCCCTGGGGGTCTCTTCCAATTCTATGATTCTAAGTTCAGAAGGAGAGGAACTGCAGTTGCCGGGGTTAAACATCAGAATCTTTCCAGCTCGGATAAAGTCATGGGATTTTCAGTTGTGCATTTGGAGGGGGAGGATCCATGTGGAGAGGCGGGATACAAATAAATTTTATTATTATTATTATTATTATTATTATTATTATTATTATTATTATTATTATTTGTGGTGCAATTTTTTGGTATTGCATTTCCTCCTCCCCCTCCTCCTCCTCCTCCTCCTCCTTCTTCTCATTCTTTGTCTAGAGCTTTAAGGTTGCACCAAATGTTGAAGTACAACTGGGGAGAACAAGCAGAAGACCTCAAGTCCTGCTTTGGCATTTCATGGGATGCCTCGATCTCGTGTGTGTAATGTATGGTTTGTAACATTGTCAAAAACATATACTGTATTGAGAATCATAGAATCATAGAGTTGGAAGAGACCTCCAGGGGCCATCCAGTCCAGCTTCCTTCTGCTCTACAGGAACTCACATCAAAGCATTCCCAACAGATGGCCATCCGGCCTCTGCTTAAAAGCCTCCAAAGAAGGAGGAGACCCCACCACACTTCATATTCCACTGCTGGACTGCTCTGACCATCATGAAGTTCTTCCTGAGGTTCAGGTGGAATCTCTGTTCCTGCAGCTTGAATCCATTGCTCTTTGTCCTAGTCTCCAGTGCGGCGGAAAACAAGCTCGCTCCATCTTCAACATGACATGAGGAGACTCCGCCACACTCCATGGATGCAGCATACTCCACTGCCGGACAGCTCTGACCACCAGGAAGTTCTTCCTGAGGTTTAGCTGGAATCTCCTTTCCTGCAGCTTGAATCCATTGCTCCTTGTCCTAGTCTCCAGAGCGGCGGAAAACAAGCTTGCTCCATCTTCAACATGACATCCCTTCCAATATTTAAACGTAGCTATGATGTCCCCTCTTAATTTTCTTTTCTGCAGACTGAACATCCCCAGCTGCCTAAGCTGCTCCTCATAGGGCTTCGTGGCTTCCAGACCCTCCACCATTTTTGGTGGCCATCCTCTGAACGTGCTCCAGCTTGTCGACATCCTTCTTGAATCGAGACGCCAAGAACTGGACACAGTATTCCAAATGAGGCCTAACGAATGCAGAATAGAGTGGAACTATTGCTTTCCTCAGTCTAGACACCATACTCCTATTGATGGAACCAAGAATCGCATTGGCTTTCTTGGCTGCTGCATCACACTGCTGGCTCATGTTCAGCTTGCTGTCCATTAAGACTCCTAGATCCCTTTCACACGGACGTGTCCCCCATCCTATATTTGTGCATTCCATTTTTTTCTATCTTGCATTTCTCCCTGTTGAAACTCATTTTGTGAGCCTTGGCCCAGCTCTCCAACCTGTCAAGGTCATTTCGAATTTTGATCCTGTCATCTTGGGTATTAGCCACCCCTCCCAATTTGGGGTCGTCTGCAAATTTGATTTGTGTTTGTGATATTCAATTGTCGTTGGCCCCTTAGAGGTATCCGTGAGGCATGCACAATCATAGGCAAAAGTCCGCTTCTGCAAAGTGGGGTTGAAGGCAGATGGCGTGTGGTAGATTGGAGCATCAAATCCAGCTTGGTGCAAGAGCGCGCATGTAAGATCACACTCCATCGCGACGGTTGCTGTTCACAGCCACGAGAAACGGAGCCCTGTGGAGACACAACTCCATGGATTCAAACTCTGATCCCCTCTATGCCTCGGAGCTGCTGCCACCCAGGTTGAGAGAGAGCGCGCACAGGCGTGTCTCGCACACCAGCCTTCCCCCGTCGGCTCTCCACGGTGGTGGCGTGGATGTGTTTTATGAGACATGTGGCAGCCAAAGGGAGTGAGTGTCGGACACCAATCACCCTACACTTCAGCACTCTATTTGGTGTTTCCAGAAGAGGCCAATTAAATGCTTCCTCTCGGCTTCTCCACAGGACTGTGATGTTCTCCAGGGCTCTGGCTGGAAGGATGAAGAAGCAAAGAAGGAAACTAAGACATGTGGAGCATTGCTCTCCCTTCTCTCTCTCTCTCTTTGGAGCATTTCTCTCTGTCTCTGTCTTGCAGAGGCACATCTAAGGTGGGACATCGTTTCTCCACTGGAAAAACCCTATCTTGGGGTCTACAATTTTGAGATTAAAATATGAACCAATGTGCCTGAGAGGTCACCTCGATGGGCACGTGGCCAGCAAAGATCAAAGATCGACAACCAGTAAAATCCCCCAGGAGACCTCAAGCTGTGCAAACCCACAGTAGACAAAGGGTCCTCAGCCCCTGAGAAGCCAAGTTGAGGGGAGTAGCGTGTTTGCCCCAAGTTGAGCAAATATCTCATCAGGCGAGGACCATTTGCATGGAGTCACACCACAAACTAACACAGCCGAAGTTCTTGAGATGTTGGCAACACCTTGCAATCCCATCACATGAAGGAAATGACCATGGTGGAGCTTTGTTCTCGCTGCAACACCCATTGTTCTCGCCTTCTCTCCATCCCACCACTCTGAGGAACATCTGGTGGGAACATGACAGAGAACAAGGCCTTTTCAGTGGCTGGCCCCAGGGTCTCTGGAACACTTGTGTCCAATTCAAACTGCTTGATAGGACCCATAATGCCCTATGTAACACAAATTGAGGGTATCCGACAGGCAGCATCTTCCCATAGGATCTAGTCTGAACCCTGAGTCCTTCAGAGATGATCTTCTCTCAGTCCTACCACGTTTGCAGGGATGGTTGGTTGGGTCACAAGACAGGGCTTTCTCAGTAGCTGCTCCAACCTACATAGAGATCTTTATGGTTTTGGTCTAGGTTACCTTACAGACCAGATGAGCCCACCTGGTGCCTGAGAACCTCTGGAAAGGCCCTTCTCCTCTCCGTCCCACCATGTTCACACGTATGATTGGTGAGGACATGAGAAGCAGGGTTGTCTCGGTGGCTTCCCCTAGGCTTTGGGACCCCTTCCACGAAGGGGTGGTCCCTCTTTTTTGCTGTCCTTTTCTTGGGAAGCAAAGACATTTTTTATTCCAACAAGCTTTTGAGAACTTTTGAAGGATTTTAACAGGTCCTCAACTTCCTTTGACCATTTTTTTTAAAATCCTTCTTTAAATAATTTTAAATAGCTTTCCCCAGCTTGTCCCTCTTAGAACAGTGAGACATTATTCATTTCCCTCCCTGGTACCTCTCAGAATAGCAACAGATTCTCCCACTTGCCCTCTGGGGTCCTTCTCAAAATGTTCTCCATTTTCTTCTGTAGTCAAAATGGTGACAGGTCTTCTTTTTTGCTCTACAATTCCTCTCAAAGTGGCAACAGACCATCCATTTTCCACCATAGGCCCTCTCAAAATGGTGACCTATTCTCTGATTTCATCTGATGCTCTTCTCAAAATGACCACAGGCCTTCTTCCTTCATCTGCAGTCTCACTCAAGATGGCGACAGTAACTCCCTTTTCCTCTTTGGTCCCTCTCAAAATGGCCTCAGGCCCTCCCATTTCCTTTTTGATTCCTTTCAAAATGGCCCCAAGCCCTCCTTTTTTTCTCTTTGGTCCCTCTCAAAATGGCCCCAGGCCCTCGCTTTTCCTCTTTGGTCCCTCTCAAAATGGCTTCAGGCCCTCCCTTTTCCTCTTTGGTCCCTCCACAATGACTTCAGGCCCTCCCTTTTCATAGAATCATAGAATCATAGAAATGTAGAGTTGGAAGAGACCCCAGGGGCCATCCAGTCCAACCCCCTGCCATGCAGGAACACCCTCAAAGCCTTTTCCTCTTTGGTCCCTCTCAAAATGGCTTCAGGCCCTCTGTTTTTTCTCTCTGGTCCCTCTCAAAATGGCCTCAGGGCTTCCCTTTTCCTCTTTGGTCCCTCTCAAAATGACTTCAGGCCCTCCCTTTTCCTCTTTGGTCCCTCCAAAATGACTTCAGGCCTTCCCTTTTCCTCTTTTGGTCCCTCTCAAAATGGCTTCAGGCCCTCCCTTTTCCTCTTTGGTTCCCTCTCAAAATGGCCTCAGGGCTTCCCTTTTCCTCTTTGGTCCCTCTCAAAATGACTTCAGGTCTTCCCTTTTCCTCCTTGGTCCCTCTCAAAATGGCCTCAGGGCTTCCCTTTTCCTCTTTGGTCCCTCTCAAAATGGCTCCAGGCCCTCCCTTTTCCTCTTTGGTCCCTCTCAAAATGGTGATGAGTCCTTCCTTTCCCTCTACTATGTCTCTCAAAATGGCTTCAGGCCTGTCGCCATTTTGAGAAGGACCACAGAGGAAAAATGGAAGTATCTGGGCTTCTGGGTGGTCGGGTGTGTGTGAAATTGCGGTTGTGAAGCACCTTCTCGTGTTGTATGGAAGCACCGTATTACTTCATGGGTTACACTCGGTTACCCTCCACCCCTCAATGTTGGTTTCCCACACCAGTTTCAGACCCACAATGTGCCAAATGCAAAAAAGGAGGGACATGCTTCTCCAGACTGCAGCAGCTGCAACGAAAAGGGAGTGTGTCTCTCTCTTTGTGTGTGTGTGTGTTGTGTGTTGCCATGGTGCAATTATTTAAAGCGGCTCGCTCAGGATCGGTTTCCATCAATGTGAATTACGTCCCGGCTTTCTAAAATAAGACGCTTTCCTTCGCAAAACGGTTCCGATGAATCATCCGCTTTGGCTCGCGAGGACGGGAGCCGATCCAGCATCCATCGAGGGCTGGGAGGTGGGTGGGGGGCCATCTCCCCCTCTGGAAGGGGGTGGTCTTGGTGTCATTGCCACAACCTTTTCGCTAAGTCCGGCTCCTTGCAGCTGCCATTTAAGGAAATGCAAAGAAACAGAGGAAAAGAGGGAGCCCCGAAAGTTGTGACGATTTTGGGTGGGTAGAAAAAAACATCCATAGGATGTTGAAAGTGGAATAATACCACTTTAGCAGTCCAGTGCGGAAATGGCCCCATCCCTTCTCAAATTCTACCTTTATCCATGCAATGCAAGAGGTCAAAAATCTGCCTTAAAGGGTTAATTCTCAATTTGGGAGAGAGGGAGGGGGAGAGACGGCGGGGGCAGAAACCCAATTTTTCTTCCTTTCTTTCTTTGCAAAAATGGTGCACAAGCTCTCCAGCTTGGAGTTACCTCACAGCTGTGCTATGGGGCCTGGATGGGGAGGACAGAAGGAGTCTGTTAAAAGGAAGCGGCACGCTTTGGGTTTCGGAAAATTTGGCGGACGGGAGAGCGCTGGGAGAAAAGGCGGGACGTCGTTGCGATATTTTTCACAATGTGGCAATATTGTGCGACCTTCTGTGTTCCGTCTAAGGCTGTGTACACTTTTTGTCATTGTGCGTGGGTTCACGTTGGGGTGCACGCGGTCACAAATCACCAAAGCACTGCAACAATGCTGAGTGCAAAGTTATGCCCAATCTCCCCATAGAAATCATGGAGCGGGAGGGGACCCCAAAGGCCATCAAGTCCAGCCCTAGTTCTTCTGTCTTCCTGCACAGATGGCCATTCAGGGGATGAAGGATTGGAGGGCAGGCTGATCAAATTAGCAGACGGCACCAAATGGGGAGGGGTGGCTAATACCCCAGAGGACAGGATCAGGATTCAAAATGACCTAGGCAGGTTGGAGAGCTGGTCCGAAGCTCACAAAATGAAATCCAACAGAGAGAAATGTAAGGCCCTGCACTTAGGCAGAAAAAATGGAATGCAGAAATATAGGATGGGGGGCATGTGGATGGATTGCAGTACACGTGAAAGGGATCTAGGAGTCTTGGTAGATCACAAGCTGAACATGAGCCAGCAGTGTGATGCGGCGGCCAAAAAAGCCAATGTGATCCTTGGATGCATCAATGGGAGTATGGTGTCCAGATCAAGGGAGGTAATGGTACCACTGTTATCCTGATTTCTGGGGTCCCTTGGGGGACATCTCAATGTGCTCCATGCAATGGAGAATGGAAACTAGCCAGGGCACGAGCAATAGCAATGTGAGAGGCAGAGTAACCTCAGAGGGCTTCATGGCTTTCAGACTCTCCATCATTTTGGTAACCATCTTCTGGACACGTTCCAGCTTGTCCATTTTCTTCTTGAGTTGAGATGCCCAGAACTGGACACAGGATTATTCCAGATGAGGCCTAACCAATGCAGAATAGAGTGGTACCATCACCTCCCTCAGTCTAGACACAGTATTCCTATTGATGCAACCGAGAATCGTGTTGGCTTTCTTGGCTGCCGCATCACACTGCTGGCTCATGTTCAGCTTGTGGTCCACCAAGATTCCCATATCCCTGTCACATGTACTGTTGCCCGGCCAGGTGTCCCCCCATCCTATATTTGTGCATTTCATTTTTTTCTCCCTAGGTGTAGGACCTTACATTTCTCTCTGTTGAAATTCATCTTCCAGCCTTGGTTCAGCTCTCTAATCTGTCAAGGTTATATTTCTTGGGGGACTGGATGGCCCCTGTGGCCTCTCCCAACTCTATGAATTCTAGCACGTTTCGAATCCATTTTGAGTTCTAGCACAAAAGAAAAAGTAACTACCCCCAGCTTTCAGTACCTGGAACTTGTTCTGTGGTTGAGAGGATGGAGACTTTGAAAAAAGCCATGAAGCCCTATGAGGATAGACTTAGAGAGCTGGGTATGTTTAGTCTGAAGAAGAGAAGGTTAAGAGGGGACATGAGAGCCATGTGTAAATGTTTGAAGGGATGTTATGTTGAGGAGGGAGCAAGCTTGTTTTCTTCTGCTCCAGAGACCAGGAGAAGGAGCAATGGATTCAAGCTGCAGGAAAGGAGATTCCACCTGAACCTCAGGAAGAACTTCCTGACAGTCAGGGCTTGTTTTCTGCTGCTCCAGAGACTAGGACAAGGAGCAATGGATTCAAGCTGCAGGAAAGGAGATTCCACCTGAACCTCAGGAAGAACTTCCTTGATGGTCAGAGCTTGTTTTCTGCTGCTCCAGAGACTAGGACCAGGAGCAATGGATTCAAGCTGCAGGAAAGGAGATTCCACCTGAACCTCAGGAAGAACTTCCTTGATGGTCAGAGCTTGTTTTCTGCTGCTCCAGAGACTAGGACAAGGAGCAATGGATTCAAGCTGCAGGAAAGGAGATTCCACCTGAACCTCAGGAAGAACTTCCTGACGGTCAGGGCTGTCCGGCAGTGGAATCTGCTGCCTCCATGGAGTGTAGTGGAGTCTCCTTCCTTGGAGGTTTTTAAGCAGAGGCTGGGTGGCCATCTGTCGGGAGTGCTTTGAGGGTGCTCCTGCATGGCAGAATGGGGTTGGACTGGATGGCCCCTGGGGTCTCTTCCAACTCTAAATTTCTATGATTCTATGAGATGGGCTTGAAATTTTGTATTGGAACTGTTCTACCTTTTTTAGTTTCTCCAACACATCCAACCACCACGGTTTCCCTATGACCCCATGGCCGCCTTTTGAAGGGTCAGTTTGGACAACCTTGTGGTGTCCCCCCCATTTTCTGGGTTGCTAGGCCTCCTCAGCAAAGGAGAAAACAACACCCTTCCATTGGAATCTGGGAAAATTATCAGCCTCCATTTCCTCCCAGAGATTTCTCGTTTGGTTACAAAAATAGTCTGCAGAAAAATAACACGGCGAAACTCTCCAGAGTGGCGTTAAATTACCGCCGTCCGGCCATGTTGGAGCTGGGAAGGTGGAGGAGATGTGTAACGCAAGAGCGCCGGGCAAACCATTGCAGGGAACATTCTTGGTCTCCGAATGGAGGGGAGTCGGGTCTCTCCCCCTTTGTTTGCTCCTTTTCGGGTTATGAGAAAAAGAAAAGAGCTCCGGTTGGGTCACATTTTTCCCCTGTTTGAACATGTAGATTATGTTTCTCGCAAGCTCCACATCTTGAGAAAAAGAGGAGGAGGTCCTGGAAGATGCCAAGAGGGGGGAAGAAAGAAAAGTGAGGGAAGGGAGGAAAACATGAGATTCCCGCAGAGGGAAAAAAAAGGGATGAAGGAACAAAAGGGAGGGATTGGATGGGTTTCACCTGGAAATCCAGCAAACTCCCACTTCTGGATTTCTCCTTCCACAAAGCCAGGGCAGATCCCACCCTTGGAACCTTCGCCGTTTGCTCTGGATATTCCTACAAATGTAGCCCAGAATCTTCTATCACAGTCTACGTCAGCATGAGCGGCCTATCTAGTATAAATAGCGCCTAGGGCAATTGTGTTCCAACCTTCTAGTGTCCTCCACTAGTGTTGGAAGGACCTCAAGGGTCATCCAGTCCAACCCCCTTCTGTCATCTAGGAAGGCAACGTCGAAGCACTCCTGAAACATGCCCTTGGTCCCCACCTCCATCCAAAGACTTCCAAAGAAAGACAGCCCTTGTCCGTTCCACTAGCGTTCAAAGGATCTGAAGGACCATCCAGTCCAACCCCCTTCTGCCATCTAGGAAGGCGCTGTCCAAGCACTCCTGAAAGATGCCCGTGGTCCCACCTCCATCCAAAGACTTCCAAAGAAGGACAGTCCTCGTTTATTCCACTAGTGTTCAAAGGATCTCAAGGGCCATCCAGTCCAACCCCCTTCTGCCATGTAGGAAGAAACCATCTGAGCACTCCTGAAAGATGCCCGTGGTCCCACCTCCATCCAAAGACTTCCAAAGAAGGATAGTCCTCGTTTATTCCACTAGTGTTCAAAGGATCTCGAGGGTCATCCAGTCCAACCCCCTTCTGCCATGCAGGAAGACACCATCCGAGCACTCCTGAAAGATGACCATGGTCCCACCTCCATTCAAAAACTTCCAAAGAAGGACAGTCCTCGTTCATTCCACTAGTGTTCAAAGGATCTCAAGGGCCATCCAGTCCAAACCCCTTCTGCCATGCAGGAAGAAACCATCTGAGCACTCCTGAAAGATGCCCGTGGTCCCACCTCCATCCAAAGACTTCCAAAGAAGGGCAGTCCTCGTTCATTCCACTAGTGTTCAAAGGATCTCAAGGGTCATCCAGTCCAATCCCTTCTGCCATGCAGGAAGAAACCATCTGAGCACTCCTGAAAGATGACCATGGTCCCACCTCCATCCAAAGACTTCCGAAGAAGGACAGTCCTTGTCCATTCCACTAGTGTTGAAAGAACCTCAAGGGCCACTCAGTCCAACCCCCTTCTGCCATCTATGAAGGCACCGTCCAAGCACTTCTGAAAGATGGTTATGGTCCCACCTCCATCCAAGGACTTCCAAAGAAGGATAGTCCTTATCCGTTCCACTAGTGTTGAAAGGATCTCAAGGGCCATCCAGTCCAACCCCCCCCTGCCATGCAGGAAGACACCATCCAAGCACTCCTGAAAGATGGTTATGGTCCCACCTCCATCCAAAGACTTCCAAAGAAGGACAGTCCTAGACCATTCCAGTAGTGTTGAAAGGACCTCAAGCACAATCCATAGACTCATAGAATCATTGAATCATAGTGTTGGAAGAGCCCACAATGACCATCCAGTCCAACCCCCTTCTGCCATGCAGGAAGGCACCGTCCAAGCACTCCTCAAAGATGGCCATGGTCCCACCTCCATCCAAAGACTTCCAAAGAAGGACAGTCCTCATCCATTCCACTAGTGTTCAAAGGATCTCAAGGGCCATCCAGTTCAACCCCCTTCTGCCATGCAGGAAGACACCATCCAAGCACTCCTGAAAGATGGCCATGGTACCACCTCCATCCAAAGACTTCCAAAGATGGACAGTCCTTGTCCGTTCCACTAGTGTTGAAAGGACCTCAAGGGCCATCCATAGAATCATAGAATCATAGAGTTGGAAGAGACCCCAGGGGTCATCTAGTCCAACCCCCTTCTGCCATGCAGGGACACAGAACAGAGACTATATTCAAAGCCACAGATATTGTTTCTATTTATTATTTGCATTTTTATCCTGGGTTAAAATAAACCAGCCAGCGGAGCTCGTATCAAAAAATATTCTGGGATAAACCCAACATGTATGGATCTCCAAAATAGAAGAAGAGGAGCAAAGAAGTCCTGGTCTGTTTGGATGCACCCAAAACCTCCAAAATAAAATTGGAAAAGACGGGGACAAAATCTGAGACTTGAGTTCTTGTTTTCATCCCTTCCAGACAGCAAGTATGGTAACGACACACTCAGGGAGGGAATTTTAATTTTTTTTGTAAAAAAATAACAATTAATATAAATAAATAATTGGGCCCAGACTGCAGGATGTGCCTTGCTGTGGCTTTCCCTCCCTCCTTCCCTCCTTCCCACTTTGAAAGGAAAACTTCATGCGGATGAGGGGAGAGGCTAATTAAATTCCTTCGCCAAACAAAACGCCATCCGTGCCTGTCTAAAAGGGCTTGATTGCCTCTGGCGGGAGTCCAAGGTGGCCGGGATCGGAGAGGAGAAGGAGAACAGCCGCTCATGCCTTGTGGAGGAACGGAGGAAATGGAAGGACAGTCATTGTGTTTAAAAAGGGGAACCCCAGGGACCATCCAGTCTAACCCCAGCCAAAGTCTGAATGATTTGGATGAGGGAATAGACAGCCATTCTTCTCAAATTTGCAGGTTTCGCCAAATTTGGAGGGATAGCTAACAACCCAAAGGACAGGATTAGAATTCAAAAAAACCGTAATAGATTAGAGATCAAGATGGACTTCAACAGGAAGAAGTGAAGGGCTCTACACCTATCTGGGCACAAAAAGTGAAATGCACAAATATAGGATAGGAGACATCTGGCTGGACAACAATCGGTATGAAAGAGATCTAGGAGTCTTGGTGGATCTCCAGCTGAACATGAGCCAACAGTGTGATGCGGCAGCCAAAAAACCCAATGTGATTCTTGGCTGCATCAATAGGAGTACGTTGTCTAGATCAAGGGAGGTAATGATACCGCTCTATTCTGTATTGGTTAGACCTCATCTGGAGTACCGTGTCCAGTTCTGGGCACCTCATTTCAAGAAGGATATGGACAAGCTGGAAGGTGTCCAGAGGAGGGTGACCAAAATGATGGAGGGTCTGGAAACCATGAAGCCCTATAAGGAGCAGCTAAGGGAGCTGGGTATGTTTAATCTGGGGAAGAGAAGGTTAAGAGAAGGGGACATGATAACTATCTTTAAATATTTGAAGGGAGGTCATGTTGAAGATGGAGTGAGCTTGTTTTCTGCTGCTTCAGAGACCAGGACAAGGAGCAATGGATTCGAGCCGCAGGAAATGAGATTCCACCTGAACCTCAGGAAGAACTTCATGGTGGTAATTGCTATTGGACAGTGGAATCTGCTCCTGCTTCAGTGGAGTGTGGTGGAGTCTCCTCCTCCTCCTCCTTGGGACATCTTTAAGCAGAGCCTGGATGTCTATCTTTAAAAGGGAGTGCTTGGATTGGGGGTCCTTGGGGGTTCTTCCAACTCTATGATTCCATGATGCAGGAAATCCACACCTTGAACCATCCCAGAATTGACCAGCTCTGACCATCAGGAAGTTCTCCTAATGTTTATTCAGAACTCCCTTCCATGGATCTGTGGAACCATAGAGTTGGAAGAGACCCCAAGGGGCATGTAGTCCAACCCCAGACTGCTAGTTAAAGCCCTCTTGAGAGACACCCATCCAACCTATTTGGGGAGTCCATTCCTCCTGTAGATCATATCTGATGAGGACGTTCTACTGATTGTTCTCATAGCAAAGAAAGTTCTACCTAATTGAGGAAGTTCTACCTAATTGTTCTCATAGCAAAGAAGCTCTTCATAATGATGAGGTGGAATCTCTTTTCTTGTCGTTTGAATCCATTGGTTCATGTTTTAGTCTCTGGAGCAGGAGAAAACATGCTGGACCAACCTCCTACATGACATCCTTTCAGATATTTCGATGTGGTTCTATCACATTACTTTTCATTCTTCTCCTCCAGCTTCCTAAAACCATTTCTCAATGGGCTTGATGGTTTCATAGAATCATAGAATCCTAGAGTTGGAAGAGACCCCAGGGGCCATCCAGTCCAACCCCCAGCTATGCAGGAACACCCATGAAAGCATTTCCAACAGGTGGCCATCCAGCCTCTCCTTAAGAACCCGCAAAGAAGGAGGAGACTCCACCACACTCCATGGAGGCAACAGCAGATTCCACTGATGGACAGCTCTGACCATCAGGAAGTTCTTCCTGAGGTTCAGGTGGAATCTCTTTTCCTGCAGCTTGAATCCATTGCTCCTTGTCCTATCATTCTGGGATGCCAAGAGATATCTAGTTCAACCCCCAGCCGTGTATGAATATATAACTAAAACACGCCCTGCAGTTGGTCTTCCTACATCAGTCTAAAGATCTCCAAAGAAAGGGACATCCAGAGGAGTTCATATTCCACTCAATATGGAAGGTGATTCAAGGGCCATCTAGAATCCTAGAGTTGGAAAGGACCCAGAGGGCCATCCAGTCCAACTGTCATTCTGCCATTCAGGGAGACAGCATCAAAGCACTCCCAACATGTGACCATCCAGCTTCTGTTTAAAAGCCTCCAAAGAAGGAGGAGACTCCACCACACTCCATGGAGGCAGCAGCAGATTCAACCGCTGAACATCTCTGACCATCAGGAATTTCATCCTGAGGTTCAGGTGGAATCTCTTTTATTGTAGTTTGAATCCATTGCTCCTTGTCCTAGTCTCTGGAGCAGCAGAAAACAAGCCTATTCTCTCTTCGTGTGACATCCTTTCTAATATTTAAACATGGCTCTCATGTCCCCTCTCAACCTTCTCTTCTGCAGACTAAGCATCCTCAGCACCCCCAGCTGCTCCTTGTAGGGCTTCACGGCCTCCAGACCCTCCACCATTTTGGTTGCCCTCCTCTGGACACCTTCCAGCTTGTCCATATCCTTCTTGAAATGAGGTGCCCAGAACTGGACACAGGATTATTCCAAATGAGGTCTGACCAAAGGAGAATAGAATGGTACCGTTACCTCCCTTGATCTAAACACCATAGAATCATAGAAATGTAGAGTTGGAAGAGACCCCAGGGGCCATCAAGTCCAACCCCCTACCATGCAGGAACACCCATCAAAGCATTTCCAACAGATAGACATCCACCCTCTGCTTAAAAACCTCCAAAGAAGGAGGAGACTCCACCACACTCCATGGAGGCAGTATCTTCCATTGCCGGACAGCTCTGACCATCAGGAAGTTCTCCTATTGATGCAACCAAGAATTGCATTGACCTTTTTAGCTGCCGCATCACACTGCTGGCTCATGTTCAGTTTGTGATCTACTAAGACTCCTAGATCTCTGTCACACTTACTGTTGTCCAACCAGGTGTATCTAATTCAACCCCTTCTGCCTTGCAGAAATGCACAACTTAAAGCCCTTCTGAGAAATACCCATCCAACCTCTGCTTAAAGGCCTAAACAGCACAATAAATCTATCTTCATGCCATCGGTGCCTGTTCTCTGTTGCTGCAGCAAATAAGATATGAAAAGCAACGGCTTCAAATTGGAAGAACAGAAATTCAGCCTAGATATGAGGCAGCTTTTCTTGACTTCTACAAATTCCCTTCGCCAGAGGACAGGATCAGAATCCAAAATGACCTGGATAGATTGGAGAGCTGGGCCAAGGCGAACAAAATGAAATTCAACAGAGAGAAGTGGAAGGTCCTACACTTAGGTAGAAAAAATGGAATACAGAAATATAGGATGGGGGACACGTGGCTGGATAGCAGTACGTGTGAAAGGGATCCAGGAGTCTTCATAGACCACAAGCTGAACATGAGCCAGCAGTGTGATGCGGCAGCCAAGAAAGCCAATGCAATTCTCGGCTGCATCAATAGGAGTATGGTGTCTAGATCGAGGGAGGTACTGGTACCCCTCTACTCTGCTTTGGTTAGACCCCATCTTGAATCCTGTGTCCAGTTCTGGGCACCTCAATTCAAGAAGGATATAGACAAGCTGGAGCAAGTCCAGAGGAGGGCGACCAAAAGGGTGAGAGGCCTGAAAGCCATGAAGCCCTCTGAGGATAGACTTAGAGAACTGGGTATGTTTAGTCTGCAGAAGAGAAGGTTAAGAGGGAACATGATGACCATGTTTAAATATTTGAAGGGATGCCACGTAGAGGAAGGAGGGGGCTTGTTTTCTGCTGCTCCAGAGACCAGGACAAGGAGCAATGGATTCAAGCTGCAGGAAAGGAGATTCCACCTGAACCTCAGGAAGAACTTCCTGACGGTCAGGGCTGTCCGGCAGTGGAATCTGCTGCCTCGGAGTGTGGTGGAGGCTCCTTCCGTGGAGGTTTTTAAGCAGAGGCTGGATGGCCATCTGTCCAAGGGAGTGCTTTGAGGGTGTTCCTGCATGCCCGGGGGTTGGACTGGATGACCTCTGGGGTCTCTTCCAACTCTACATTTCTATGATTCTATGATTCCTCATTTAGCCAACGAATGCAGCTGCAGATTCCTTCACAGCTGCAGGTTGGGCTAGATGGCCTCTGAAGTTCTCCATAATTCTAAACTTTCTGTCTCTTTCAAACACACACGGCAAACGAGAGAGGCCAGGAGGAAGAGGCCCTTATCTGCTCGTCTCCTGGTGGGGAATGATTGATTTTGACAACTCATTTTCTCCCCAGACTTTGCAAGTGTCTCCTGCCAGAGAGAAGGTTGCAGGGAAAGAGAAAGAAGAGAGCAGAAAGAGTTTGACTCCCCCGTCTTGGCCACAAGCTTGGGATTAAATCTGCTTTGTCTGGCAGCTCAAGCGTGGCATGTTTAGATTCCCTGGGAGAGTCCGAAGGCATCAAGAAAACAAGGGACCGGACACCTGGGCGGCCAAGTGTGTGTCTATGACAGAGACAGAGAGACACAGAGAGGGATTTCTTGTCCATTTTCTATGGGGACAAGCCATGGAGGAGGACAAAACACACTAAAGTAACACACTCATAGAATCAAAGAAATGTAGAGTTGGAAGAGACCCCCAGGGGCCATCCAGTCCAACCCCCTGCCATGCAGGAACACCCTCAAAGTCCTCCCTTGGACAGATGGCCATCAAGCCTCTGCTTAAAAACCTCCAAGGAAGGGGACTCCACCACACTCCATGGAGGCAGCAGCAGATTCCACTGCTGGACAGCCCTGATCATCAGGCAGTTCTTCCTGAGGTTCAGGTGGAATCTCCTTTCCTGCAGCTTGAATCCATTGCTCCTTGTCCTGGTCTCTGGAGCGGCAGAAAACAAGCTCTGACCATCAGGAAGTTCTTCCTGAGGTTCAGGTGGAATCTCCTTTCCTGCAGCTTGAATCCATTGCTCCTTATCCTGGTCTCTGGAGCAGCAGAAAACAAGCTCTGACCATCAGGAAGTTCTTCCTGAGGTTCAGGTGGAATCTCCTTTCCTGCAGCTTGAATCCATTGCTCCTTATCCTGGTCTCTGGAGCGGCAGAAAACAAGCTATGACCATCAGGAAGTTCTTCCTGAGGTTCAGGTGGAATCTCATTTCCTGCAGCTTGAATCCATTGCTCCTTATTCTGGTCTCTGGAGTGGCAGAAAACAAGCTCTGACCATCAGGAAGTTCTTCCTGAGGTTCAGGTGGAACCTGCTTTCCTGCAGCTTGAATCGGTTGCTCCTCGTCCTGGTGTCTGGAGCAGCAGAAAACAAGCCCCCTCCTTCCTCTACGTGGCATCCCTTCAAATATTTAAACATGGCTATCATGTCCCCTCTTCACCTTCTCTTCTGCAGACTACACATCCCCAGCTCTCTAAGTCTATCCTCATAGGGCTTCATGGCTTCCAGGCCTCTCACCATTTTGGTCGCCCTCCTCTGGACTTGCTCCAGCTTGTCAATATCCTTCTTGAATTGGGGTGCCCAGAACTGGACACAGGATTCAAGATGAGGTCTACCCAAAGCAGAGTAGAGTGGTACCAGTACCTCCCCCGATCTAGACACGATATTCCTATTGATGCAGCTGAGAATTGCATTGGCTTTCTTGGCTGCCGCATCACACTGCTGACTCATGTTCAGTTTGTGGTCTATGAAGACTCCCAGATCCCTTCCACATGTACTGCTATCCAGCCAGAAGACTTTTTGGAAAGAAGGTTTCTTCTCTCTCAACCAGAAGTTGGATGGAATCCTGTGGAATCCTGCATCCAGATTCTGCGTTTCAAGACGGATATCGACAAGCTGGAAGGTGTCCAGAGGACGGCAACCAAAATGTTGGAGGGTCTGGAAGCTATGAAGCCCTCTGAGGAGCAGCTGAGGGTGCTGAGGACGTTTAGTCTGCCGAAAAGAAGGTTAAGAGAGGACAGGATAGCCATGTTTAAATATCTGAAGGGATGTCATGTTGAAGATGGAGCAAGCTTGTTTTCTACTGTTCCAGAGACCAGGACAAGGAGCAATGGATTCAAAGTGCAGGAGAAGATGTTCCACCTAAACCTGAAGAAGAACTTTCTGACAGACAGTGGAAAATGGTACTGCCTCCATGGAGTGTGGTGAAGTCTCCTCCTTCCTTGGGAGTTTCTAAGCAGAGGCTGGACAGCCATTTGTTGGGGATGTTCCTGCATGACAAAATGGGGTTGAACACTATGGCCATGGAGGGCAACCAAAATGGTGGAGGGTCTGGAAGCCATGAAGCCCTTTGAGAAGCAGCTGAGGGTGCTGAGGACATTTAGTCTGCAGAGGAGAAGGTTAAGAGGGGACATGAGAGCCATGTTTAAATATCTGAAGGGATGTCATGTTGAAGATGGAGGAAGCTTCTTTTCTGCAGCTCCAGAGACCAGGACAAGGAGCAATGGATTCAAGCTGCAGGAAAGGAGATTCCACTTGAACTTCAGGAGGAACTTCCTGATGGCCAGAGCTGTCCAGCAGTTGAATCTGCTGCCTCAGTGGAGTGTGGTGGAGTCTCCTCTTTCTTTGGAGGTTTTTAAGCAGAGGCTGGATGTCCATTTCTTGGGAGTGCTTTGATGTGGGTTCCTGCACAGCAGCGGACTGGATGGCCCCTGAGGTCTCTTCCAACTGTATCATTTATGATTCTAAGTTTCAAGGGAAGTCTCCGTTCCACAGCACATAACTCCCTGGGTTGCCCCACTGGCTGCCCGTCCATTTCTAGGTGCAATACAATGTGATGACCTACAGGCCTGTCCATATTTTGAGATCTTCTCTCACTTCCTGCATCCTCACACATACACATGTGGTGGCAACAAGGGAGAGAACAGGGCCTTCTCAATGGCTGCCCCCAGGGTCTATGGAACTTCCTTCCCAGAGAAGGTAGGACTGGTGACCTCCTGGACTATATCTCCCCATATGAGTCTTCTTGTGTCTTGAGATCTTCTGGGGAGGCCCTCCTCACTCACTGCACTGTCACAGGCCCATTTGGTGGGAACATGGGAGAGAGAGGATCTTCTTAGTGGCTGCTCCCAAGGGCCTATGGAACTTCCTTCCTAGAGAAGGTAGATTGATGGCCTCCTGGACCGTATCTCTCCCCATATGAGTCTTCCTGTGTCTTGAGATCTTCTGGGAAGGCCTTTGTTTCACTCACTCCACCCTCACAGGTCCATTTGGTGGGAACATGGGAGAGAGAAGATCTTCTCAGTGGCTGCTCCCAAGGGTCTATGGAACTTCCTTCCTAGAGAAGGTAGATTGATGGCCTCCTGGACTGTATCTCTCCCCATATGAGTCTTCCTGTGTCTTGAGATCTCCTGGGAAGATCTTCCTTTCACTCACTCCACCCTCACAGGACCATTTGGTGGGAACATGGGAGAGAGAGATCTTCTCAGTGGCTGCTCCCAAGGGTCTATTGAACTTCCTTCCTAGAGAAGGTAGATTGATGGCCTCCTGGACTGTATCTCTCCCCATATGAGTCTTCCTGTGTCTTGAGATCTTCTGGGAAGGCCTTCCTTTCACTCGCTCCACCCTCACAGGTCCATTTGGTGGGAACATGGGAGAGAGAGGATCTTCTCAGTAGCTGCTCCCAAGGGTTTATGGAACTTCCTTCCCAGAGAAGGTAGATTGATGGCCTCCTGGACCGTATCTCTCCCCATATGAGTCTTCCTGTGTCTTGAGATCTTCTGGGAAGGGCTTCTTCTCACTCCCTCCACCCTCACAGGTCCATTTAGTGGGAACATGAGGGAGAACAGGGCCTAATTGGTGGCTGCACCTCCTAGGCTCTTCAACCCCTTTCCTAGAGAGACTGACACCCTCATTGCTAAGCTTTTGTAGGCCAAGATATTTGAAGGACCATATTCTCCCTATATGAGCCCACACGTCTCTTAAGATCTTTTGGGAGGTCCTTCTTCTCTCTCTCCCACCATAGAGTCATGGAATCATAGAGTTGGAAGAGATCCCAGAGGCCATCCAGTCCAACCCCTTCTGACATGCAGGAAGACACCTTCAAAGCAATCCCACCAGATGGCCACCCAGCCTTTGCTTAAAAACCACCAAGGAAGGAGAATCCACCACACTCCAAGGAGGCAACATATTCCACTGCTGAACAGCTCTGACCATTGGGAAGTTCTTCCCTAAGGGCACCAGATCTTGTTTGGTCTTGGAAGCTAAGCAGGGTCAGCCCTGGTGAGTACTTGGATGGGAAACCACCAAGGAATCCCAGATTTTGTGAGCTCTATTTCATAGGAAGGAACTGGCAAAACCACCCCTTGCCTAAGAAAACCCTGGGAAATTCATAAATCCACGTGAAGGCACGTACACACATATAAAGGCACCAATTGCATCTGATCTTGGAAGCTAAGCTGGGTCAGACCTGGTTAGTACTTGGATGGGAGACCACCAAAAAAAAAATCAGAGACTCTTATTTCACAGGAAAGAACTTGCAAAACCACCTCTGAGGATTCCTTACTTAAGAAAATCCTAGGAAATTCTTGGGGATGCCATAATTTGGACAATTTGAAGACACACAAATGTATGCATCTATTTTAAGCTGCCCTGAGCCCCAAATTAGGAGGAAAAATTGTATGAGAATAACTACAATTCCTACCTCTGGAATAATGTGTTGTGCATTGTATGCAAACTTGCAGAGGTGTGTATTCATAGAATCAAAGAACCACAGAAATGTAGAGTTGGAAGAGACCCCAGGGGCCATCCAGTCCAACTCCCTGCCATGCAGGAACACCCTCAAAGCTCTCCCGACAGATGACCATCAAGCCTCTGCTTAAAAACCTCCAAAGAAGGAGACTCCACTACACTCCGAGGCAACAGATTCCACTGCCGGACAGCCCTGAGTGTCAGGAAGTTCTTCCTGAGGTTCAGGTGGAATCTCCTTTCCTGCAGCTTGAATCCATTGCTCCTTGTCCTGGTCTCTGGAGCAGCAGAAAACAAGCCCTCTCCCTCCTCAACATGACATCCCTTCAAATATTTAAACATGGCTCTCATGTCCCCTCTTGACCTTCTCTTCTGCAGACTAAACATCCCCAGCTCTCTAAGTCTATCCTCAGAGGGCTTCATGGCTTCCAGGCCTCTCACCATTTTGGTCACCCTCCTCTGGACTTGCTCCAGCTTGACCATGTCCTTCTTGAATTGGGGTTCCCAGAACTGGACACGGTATTCAAGATGGGGTCTAACCAAAGCAGAGTAGAGGGGTACCAGGACCCCCCTCGATCTAGACACCAGACTCCTATGGATACAGCCGAGAATTGGATTGGCTTTCTTGGCTGCCGCATCACACTCCTGGCTCATGTTCAGCTTGTGGTCTATGAAGACTCCTAGATCCCTTCCACACGTACTGCTGTCCAGCCACATGTCCCCCATCCTATATTTCTGTATTCCATTTTCTCTACCTAAGTGCAGGACCTTCCACTTCTCTCTGTTGAATTTCATTTTGTTCATCTTGGCCCAGCTCTCCCATCTATCCAGGTCATTTTGAATTCTGATCCTGTCCTCTGGCGTATTAGCCACCCCTCCCTATTGGTGTCATCTGCAAATTTGATGAGCCTGCCCTCTATTCCTTCATCCAAGTCATTGATGGAGATGTTGGACAACTCTGGGCCCAGGACAGAACCCTCTGGCACCCCCCAAAAGTCCCTTCTCTCCAGGATGAAAAGCAGCCATTGGTGACTTGCAATCGGTTTGCAGTTGGCAATCAATTTGCAGTCTGCAAACTTTGCAAAATTTGCAAACTTTGCAAAGTTTGCAAACTTTGCAAAGATTTGCAAACTGCTCTTGTATTTTTTAACGTGCTTTCTAAATAGTTGACTGACATACAATCACCAATTTAACTTCGTGAGTGTAAAGTTACATTCCGTCTCCTCGAAGCAGAAGAGAAAGAAATGGGGGGGGAGTGGTCTCTCTCTCTCTCTCTCTACATTCCTCCCTGTGATATATTTAAATCTTCATTTAGCATAAATACTGTAGGTCAAACTCCAGACCCGCAGCATTCCCCATTTGCAGCCCCCTCCCATTGGATGAAATATGTTTCTAATTTCGGTGGGAGACGGCGGCTTTATTCTGCGTGGAACAGCCTGGTGACCCCCTCCTCAAAATAGCCGCCTCTGATCACTCCGCCCAGGCGGAATTTGGCTTGAGTTGAACATTTGGAAGTGGAGTTTTGGCATCCAAAAAAAAAAAGGAGCAAGCACATTTTGCAACAAAACAAATGGAAGAGGGGTTGCAGGTACGGATGGTGATCAATGTCTCGTTCTCTGCGCACACTGGAAATTTGGGGACTGAAATAAAAACGCTGAGCCTCAATTAAATTTGGCTGCAGTTCCCAAATTTCCAGAAGGATTTGGGAAAGGGATCTAGGAGTCTTGGTGGACCACAAGCTGAACTTGAGCCAGCACTGTGATGCGGCAGCTAAAAAGGCCAATGCGATTCTGGGCTGCATCAACAGGAGTATAGTGTGAAGATCAAGGGAAATAATAATAGCACTTTATTCTGCTTTGGGTTGACCTCACCTGGAATACTGGGTCCAGTTTTGGGCACCTCATTTCAAGAAGTAGATGGACAAGCTGGAGAGTGTCCAAAATGGTGGAGGGTCTGGAAGCCATGAAGCCCTCTGAGGAGAGGCTGAGGGAGCTGGGTAGCTTTGGTCTGCAGAAGAGAAAGTTAAAAGGAGATGTGATAGCCATGTTTAAATATTTGAAGGGATGTCGTGTTGAATATGGAGCAAGCTTGTTTTCTGCTGCTACAGAGACCAGGACAAGGAGCAATGGATTCAAATGCCAGGAAAAGAGATTCCACCTAAACCTCAGGAAGAACTTCCTGATGGTCAGAGCTGTTCGAGAGTGGAATGTGTTGCCTCCATGAAGTGTGGTGGAGTCTCCTCCTTCTTTGGAGGTTTTGAAGGCTTGATGGCCATTTGGGTGGAGGTGCTTTGAGTATTTCTTCCTACAGGACAGAAGAAGGTTGGACTCCATGGCCATGGTGGTCTCTTCCAACTCCATGATTCTATTTTTCTATTTCTTAAAACTTTGGTTGAAATAGAATTTAGGTTTCCAAAGGAAAGGGCAAAACCAAAGCCACCCAGAGAAGATGGAGGTGTGAAGAAATTTTGATGTCTCGACTCTCTGTGACGCTAGAAATTTGAGGACTGTAGGGAAAAAAATCATTTCTTGGGCAGCAGAATTCTCATCTTCCCCTCTTGCATAATCACAGTCTGGAAGGTAGTAAACCTTACCGGGTGCCACACTCTCTCAGCCTCAGAGGAAGACAGCTGTGGTGCTTGGAGAAGAAACCTTGCCAAGAAAACCACATGAGGTGGATATCATAAGTCACTTTTGGAGAGCAACCTGGAATAGATCTTGCCAAGGGAGAGGCAGTAGGGGCAAGTGGTTTGAGCTCTGGCCTAGGGTTCTGAGAGTTCCAATCCCCTCTGCTCAGCCCTGGGCCAAGTCACACTCTCACAGCCTCAGAGGAAGGAGATACTAAACCTCCTTTGAAGATATCTGCCAAGAAATGCAGCCCTAACTCAGATTTGAGTGGAAGGCTTTCCTTTCACAGCTTCTCCCTCTGGGATGCCATAGCTGTGGATGTCCCAAACTGCCTGGGGGTTGGATAACATAGGTCTTGAAATTCAAAGAACCTGAGGATCTTGCGGTTGGAAGTGACCCCAAGGGGCACCTTCTCCAACCCCCTTTTGCCATGCAGGAATCCACAACTAAAGCTCTCCTGAGAGATGGCAACCCAACCTCCGTTGAAGGACCTCCAAAGAAGAAGAGGTAGCCTGCTCCACTAGAGCTGGAGAGAGCCTTGATGTGGAACAGACTGCATCTTCTTCTTTGGAGGTCCTTCAACAGAGGTTGGGTTGCCAGGAGAGCTTTAATTGTGGATTCCTGCATGGCAGAAGGGGGTTGGAGAAGGTTCCCCTTGGGGTCACCTCCAGCTGCAAGATCCTCAGGTTCTTTGAATTTCAAGTTAAGAGATTCCAACTAATATTAGGAAGAAGTTCTTGAGTGCAAGATTCTTGGTTGCATCCATAGGAGTTTGGTGGTAATGGTACCACTCTATTGTGCTTTGGATAGACCTCATTTGGAATAATACTGTGTTCAGTTCTGGGCACCTTATTCAAGAAGGATATTGAGAAGCTGGAACGTGTCCAGAGAAGGGTGACCAAAATGATGGAAAGTCTGGAAGCCATGAAGCCCCCTGAGGTGTTGAGTATGTTTAGTCTGCAGAAGAGAAGGTGAAGAGAGGCCATGATAGCCATGTTTAAATATTTGAAGGGATGTCATGTTGAAGATGGAGCAAGCTTATTTTCTGCTGCTCCGGAAACCAGGACAAGGAGCAATGGATTCAAGCTGCAGGAAAGGAGATTCCACTTGAACCTCAGGGAGAACTTCCTGATGGTCAGAGCTGTCTTTCAGTGGAATATGATGCTGCCTTCATGGAGTGTGGTGGAGTCTTCTCCTTCCTTGGAGATTTTTGAGCAAAGGCTGGATGACCATCTATCGGGAGTGCTTTGATGTGGGTTCCTGCATGGCAGAAGGGGGTTGGAAAAGGTGCCTGTTGGGGTCACTTCCAACTGCAAGATCTTCATGCTCTATGAATTTCAAGATGAGAGATTCCACCTAAATATAAGGAAGAAGTTATTGAGTGTAAGAGCTGTTCACCAGTGGAAGAGATGCTTCAAGGTTGGTGTAGTCTCCTTCTTTGGAGGTCATTAAACAGAGGTTGGGTGGCCATCTCTCAGGAGAGCTTTGTGGATTCCTACATGGCAGAAGGGGGTTGGAAAAGGTGACTATTGGGGTCACTTCCAACTGCAAGATCCTCAGGCTCTATGAATTTCAAGATGAGAGATTCCACCTAAATATTAGGAAGAAGCTGTTCAGTGTAAGAGCTGTTCACCAGTGGAAGAGATGCTTCAAGGTTGGTGGAGTCTCCTTCTTTGGAGGTCATTAAACAGAGGCTGCAGAAGAGAAGACAAAGAGGGGACATGATGACCAAGTTTAAATACTTGAAGGGAGGTCATGTGGAAGACGGAGCTAGCTTGTTCTCTGCCACTCCAGAGACCAGGACAAGGAGCAATGGATTCAAGCTGCAGAAAAGGAGATCCCACCTGAACCTCAAGAAGAACTTCCTGACGGTCAGGGCTGTCCAGCAGTGGAATCTGCTGCCTCCATGGAGTGTGGTGGGGTCTCCTCCTTCTTTGGAGGTTTTTAAGCAGAGGCTGGATGGTCATCTGTCCAAGGGAGTGCTTTGAGGGTGTTCCTGCATGGAAGGGGGTTGGACTGGAGGGCCCCTGGGGTCTCTATGATTCTATGAGATCTGCAAATATTGAAGCCCTCAAGAGCTTTAAGGTTGCCAGTTTGGGATGATCTCAAGATCTGAGGTTCCTGAGACCTGATGGACCCTGGAGATGTAAGCAGAGGCTGGATGGCCACCTGTTGGGAATGCGTTGATGGGTGTTCCTGCATGGCAGGGGGTTGGACTGGATGGCCCCTGGGGTCCCTTCCAACTCTACATTTCTATGATTTTTGATTTTGATCTGAAATTAAAGGGGGGAAAAAACCCACCACTCCCTATCCACTGAGAACTTGGAGATGTGTCTCCCCTTTTTTTTCCCCATTTGGGTGCTCAAATGCAACCCAATCCCACCCCTTGTTTTGGGGGGGAAGTTGTTGCATTTCTCCTTTTCCCTGGAAGAAGAAGAAGAAGAAGAAGAAGAAAAGTGTTTTTATTTCTCCCTCCTTTAGTCACTCAAAACAGCAACTCCCTGGAAAGATCAAGAGCTCTTTTTTAAAAAATGTTTTGATTGCAAGGCAGGGACATCTGGCGACCAGCTACGCCGGGAGATAATCAGGCAGGAATTTGGGGGTAGGAGGGTGCAGGTCACGTTGAATGCAACCCTTGCCCCCTCCCCACGGCAGTTTTTACCTGGAGGGAGACCCCTCACCAGGTGTGCAGCTGCGTCCTCCCCCCCCAAAAAACAGATCCAGATGGAGTGGAATTTGCATTTCTGAGAAGGGATCCTCAAATCATCCAGTCTTCTTGCATCCATTCCAGGGAGAGATGTTTTAAGAATCATAGAATCATAGAAATGTAGAGTTGGAAGAGACCCCAGGGGCCATCCAGTCCAACCCACTGCTGTGCAGGAACACCCATCAAAGCATTCCCAACAGATGGACATCCAGCCTCTGCTTGAAAGCCTCCAAGGAAGGAGGAGACTCCACCACACTCCATGGAGATGGCAGAATATTCTACTCATGGACAGCCCTGACCGTCAGGAAGTTCTTCCTGAGGTTCAGGTGGAATCTCCTTTCCTGCAGCTTGAATCCATTGCTCCTTGTCCTGGTCTCCAGAGCAGCAGAAAACAGGCTAGCTCCGTCTTCAACATGACATCCCTTCAAATATTTAAACATGGCTCTCATGTCCCCTCTTAACCTTCTCTTCTGCAGACTAAACATCCCCAGCTCCCTAAGATGCTCCTCAGAGGGCTTCATAGAATCATAGACTCATAGAAATGTAGAGTTGGAAGAGACCCCGGGGCCATCCAGTCCAACTCCCTGCTATGCAGGAACACCCTCAAAGCATTCCCTTGGACAGATGGCCATCCAGCCTCTGCTGAAAAACCTCCAAGGAAGGAGACTCCACTACACTCCATGGAGGCAGCAGATTCCACTGCCGGACAGCCCTGACTGCCAGGAAGTTCTTCCTGAGGCTCAGGTGGCATCTCCTTTCCTGCAGCTTGAATCCATTGCTCCTTGTTCTGGTCTCTGGAGCAGCAGAAAACAAGCCCTCTCCCTCCTCCACATAACATCCCTTCAAATATTTAAACATGGCTCTCATGTCCCCTCTTAACCTTCTCTTCTGCAGACTAAACCTACCCAGGTCTCTAAGTCTGTCCTCATAGGGCTTCATGGCTTCCAGGTCCCTCACCATTTTGGTCGCCCTCCTCTGGACTTGCTCCAGCTTGACCATGTCCTTCTTGAGAAGGTTTTGCAAAGAAATTGAGAGAAAGAGGGACAGGAAAGGTGGTCAAGGGTGGGAAAAGGAGAAGGAATAAATTGGCATAATTTGAATTCTGGGTTTTGATTTCTGATCCTGTCTTTTGGGGTATTAGGAAGGATAGCTAATACCTCAGAGGATAGGATCAGAATTCAAAATGATTGTGACAGATTAGAGAACTGGACCAGAACTAACATAGAGAACTTTAACAGGAAGGTCCTACACCTAGGAAGAAAGAAGGAAATGCACAGATATAGGAAGGGGGGATACCTAGCTTGAAAACAGTGCATCCTGGGGAGACGTGATTTTGGGGTGCCACCAGGTTCTGTCCTGGGCTTGTGCTATTCAAGATCTCCATGAATGACTTGGATGAAGGAACAGAGGGCATGCTCATCAAATTTGCAGATGACCCCAGGTTGCTAACACCCCAGAGGACAGGTTCAGAATTCAAAACGACCTTGACAGGTTGGAGAGCTGGGCCCAAAGCTCACAAAATGGATTTCAACAGGGAAAAATGTAGGGTGCTACACTTAGGAAGAAAGAATGAAATGCACAGATAGAGAATGGGTGATACCTAGCTTGAAAACAGTATGTGAGAGAGGGATCTAGGAGTCTTAGCGGACCACAAGTTGAACATGAGCCAACAGTGTGATGCGGCAGCTAAAAAGGCCAATGCGATTCTGGGCTACATCAACAGGAGCCTAGTGTCATGATCAAGGGAAGTAATAATACCACTTTACTCTGCTTTGGTTAGACCTCACCTGGAATAATCCTGTGTCCAGTTCTGGGCACCTCATTTCAAGATAAGCTAGAAGGTGACCAGAGGAGGGCAACCAAAATGGTGGAGAGTCATGAAGCCCCCTGAGGAGTGTTTTAGGGAGCTGGGTATGTTTAGTCTGCAGAAGAGAAGGTGAAGAGGGGACATGAGAGCCATATTTGAATATTTGAAGGGATGTCATGTTGAAGACGGAGCAAGCTTGTTTTCTGCTGCTCCAGAGACCAGGGCAAGGAGCAACGGATTCAAGCTGTAGGAAAGGAGATTCCACCTGAACCCCAGGAAGAACTGCCTGATGATCAGGGCTGTCCAGCAGTGGAATCTGCTGCTGCCTCTATGGAGTGTGGTGGAGTCTCTTCCTCCTTTGGAGGCTTTTAAGCAGAGGCTGGATGGCCACCTGTCCAAGGGAGTGCTTTGAGGGTGTTCCTGCATGGCAGGGGGTTGGACTGGATGGCCCCTGGGGTCTCTTCCAACTCTACATTTCTATGATTCTATCAAAGGTGGAAAAGAGAAGCATGGTTAAACATTTAAAGGGATGTCATGTTGAAGACGGAGCAAGCTTGTTTTCTGCTGCTCCAGAGACTAGGACAAGGAGCAATGGATTCAAACTGCAGGAAAAGAGATTCCAACTGAACCTCTGATGGTCAGAGCCATTTTACAGTGGAATATGCTCTCTCCATGGAGCGTGGTGGAGTCTCCTCCTTCTCAGGATGTTTTTAAGCAGAAGTTGGATGTCCATCTGTCCAAAAGAAGTGCTTTGATGTGTGTTCCTGGACTGCCAAATGCGTTTGGAATGGATGACCCCTGGGGTCTCTTCCAACTCTATGATTCTATGAGTCTATCAAAGGTGGAAAAGAGACGCAATGTTCTCCTCTTGATGGCCTTTGAAAAGTAATCTTGCACGCCTATTACTTGCTGCAATGTTGTTGTTTTTTCCAAGAAAGACACAACTTGTTGGTCTGAATTCTAATAACATCTTTGAGTTCCCAAGTCCATCCAGTCCCAAGCAAAATGAAAAAATAATATTTAAAATGTGCTGTGCATCCTTAGTGAGAAGATATAAGAGCCATTTCATGTGGTCTTCACAAGAATTTGGAAATTTGGACACTCAAAAGCGCTTCTGCAAGTGTTCATTGCAAGATTTTCGTCCTTGTAAGGATTACAAATTTGTAGCCAATTATGCTCGAGTCAATCCATTGAAGTTTCTTTCTGAGAACGTTCGTTATAGACAAGCGAGCTTAGATATTGAATAATATTTTTGACTCATATCTCGACTTAATGTATAGCCTTGGATATATAAATTTACAGTTATATTTGGTTTCGTTTACAACAGACGTAGGTATTGTATTTTGTTCACTGGTTTTTAGTAACCCTAACCCTAACCCTAATTTTGCTCCAAAAATGCTTTGATGGGTGTTCCTGCATAGCAGGGGGTTGGACTAGATGGCCTCTGGGTCTCTTCCAACTGTCTGATTCTGTGACCCAACCCTAACCCTAACCCTAACCCTAACCCTAGGGTTAGGGTTGAGTCACAGAATCAGACAGTTGGAAGAGACCCCAGAGGCCATCTAGTCCAACCCCCTGCTATGCAGGAACACCCATCGAAGCATTTTTGGAACAAATCAAGGTGTCCCCCAGAAGACCCCCAGAAGTTAGTAACATGGAGGCCACCTGAAGGTTTCTTCCAAGCTTGCACCCAGAGGTGACTTTTGCCTTTTACTTCTCTTACGATTTCCATTCAGGCAATTCTAGCATTTTTGGATCTAATCAAGGTGTCCCCCAGGGGACCCCCAGAAGTCAGAGTAACATGGAGGCCACCTGAAGGTTTCTTCCAAGCTTCCACCCAGAGGTGACTTTTGCCTTTTACTTCTCTTACGATTTCCATTCAGGCAATTCTAGCATTTTTTGAGCTAATCAAGGTGTCCCCCAGGGGATCCCCAGAAGTCAGAGTAACATGGAGGCCACCTGAAGGTTTCTTCCAAGCTTCCACCCAGAGGTGACTTTTGCCTTTTACTTCTCTTACGCTTTCCATTCAGGCAATTCTAGCATTTTTGGATCTAATCAAAGTGTCCCCCAGGGGACCCCCAGAAGTCAGGGTAACATGGAGGCCACCTGAAGGCTTCTTCCAAGCTTCCACCCAGAGGTGACTTTCGCCTTTTACTTCTCTTACGATTTCCAATCGGGCAGCCAAACTTCTGGATCTGTGGTCTCTTAAGATGCAGGGGATAGTGGGTTAGACAGTCTTGTCTTCTGCTCAGAAGCAAAACCTTAGAGGACCCCTTGCCAGGTCATCTGGCCACCCACCCATCCCTTTATTTATATCCCAGCTTTCTCCCAGGCTGTGACTCAAGGTGGCCTACAGAAATGCAATGCACAATAATTACCCAGTTGTCACCAGAAGTCAGGGTAACAACTGGATGGCCTCTTTGGTCCCTTCCAGCTCCATGATTCTATGAAGCCACTTTTGCACTTTTTGCAGCAACTGAAGTAAGCTGAGGAGAAGGAAATAGAAGAAGAGGAGAAGGAGGAGACGGGTTCATCCAAAGCATCCATGCAATCAGAAGTTTCAGCCTGGAAAAATATATCAAGGAAAAGGAAAGAACGTAGGAAGAAGAGAAGGAGGGAAAGAAGGAAACTGGTCCAAGGAGGTTTTTCCACCTTCTTGGCCAAGCAGAACATCCCAGGGCTTGGAGGAGGTCCAGAGCCCAAAGACACGCTCTGCTTGGTGGGAACAAATCCAGCTCCCCTTGAAAGTCTTGCCCAGCTACCTGCAGTTTGGGATTTTTTTCCCTCCTCCCTGTTCCATGATCTTGTTCCAGGAGAACAGCTGGAACATTCTTGGTCCATGTCCATGGTTCCGTGAGCGGTGTAGAGTCAAGAGCCTGCACATTTTTAATTCTTTGCCTTCTTTTGGATGGATTCACCCCCTTTTGTCCCTCAGACTACCACCAGACCAGTATCACCATCAGAAGTGTTTTCAAGTCATAGATTCATAAAATGTTGGAAGGGAACTCCAAGGGCCATCTAGTCCAACCCCATTTTGCCATGCTGGAATCCACAACTAAAGCTCTCCTAAAAGCTGTCCATCCATCCTTTAGATAAAGACCTACAATGGAGGAGAATGCTGCCTCTCACAAGTTCTTTTTGGCCACACTTCTCCAGAGGGGGTTTGCTTCCAGTGCCTTCCTCTGAGGCAGAGAGAGTGTGACTTGCCCAAGGTTACCCAAAAGACGTGCATGGCTAAGCAGATATTTGAAACTTGGTCTCCCAGGGGTCCTCTTCCAACCACACTCCCTCCTGTTTTCAAGCTGGCTGTGACTTATAGTCACTTTCTTCTTCTAGTGTTCTCCTGGCCAGATGTCTTTAGTGGTGGCAGCCACCATGGCCCTCCTCTGAGGCTGAGAGAGTGCAACCTAGTCAAAGATCAACCAGTGCGTTTCCAGGACTGAACCCTGATACTCAAATCACTATCCCATGCTGGCTTGCAAGATTTATTCCAAGGAGGTTTTTCCTCTATTGCTTTCCTCTGAGACTGAGAGAGTGTGCCTTGACCAAGGCCTCCCAGTGGTTTTCCATGGCAAGCTCTTACCTTGGAGAATTGCAACCTCGCAAGCAAATCTTGGATAGACAACTGGGAGACAACTGGGAGAATTGACAACTGGGAGAACTGCTAACACACCAGAGGATAGGATCGACTTTCAACACGACCTTGACAGATTGGACAGCTGGGACAAAGCTCACAAAATGAATTTCAACAGAGATAAATGTAGGGTCGGGAAAACACAGAATGCACAAATATAGGATGGGGGACATGTGGTTGGATAACAGTCCGTGTGAAAGGGATCCAGGAGTCTTTGTGGACCACAAACTGAACATGAGCCAGCAATGTGATGCGGCAGCCAAGAAAGCCAAAACGATTCTTGGTTGTATCAGTAGGAGTATGGTGTCCAGATCATGGGAGGTCATGGTACCACTCTATTCTGCATTGGTTAGGCCTCAATTGGAATAATCCTATGTCCAGTTCTGGGCATCTCAATTCAAGAAGGATGTTGACAAGCTGGAACATGTCCAGAGGAGGGCGACCAAAATGGTGGAGGGTCTGGAGGCCATGAAGCCCTCTGAGGGAACGGGGGATGTTTAGTCTGCAGAAGAGAAGGTTAAGAGGGGACATGATAGCCATATTTGAATATTTGAAGGGCCGTCATGTCCAGGAGGGAGCGGGCTTGTTCTCTGCCGCTCCAGAAACTAGGACAAGGAGCAATGGATTCAAGCTGCAGAAAAGGAGATTCCACTTGAACCTCAGGAAGAACTTCCTGACTGTCAGGGCTGTCTGGCAGTGGAATATGTTGCCTCAATGGAGTGTGGTGGGGTCTCCTCCTTCTTTGGAGGTTTTTAAGCAGAGGCTGGATGGCCATCTCTTGGGAATGCTTTGATGGGTGTTCCTCCATAGCAGGGGGTTGGACTAGATGGCCTCTGGGGTCTCTTTCAACTCTATGATTCTATGACAAAATCCCAAATGTACTTCACTGGTCTCCTGGCTAAAACACCATCCTTGCGGCGTCAAGGCATAAATGTAATTATCACCCCTGATTAGAAGGCCTGGATTCTTTGCTGGCTTTGCTCTGTTTTGCTTTTAGCAAACCAGACTAGAGACCCCTGGGCTTCTCATTAGGTGGGGGACCCCCTATGTGATGTTTACGTTGGGTCTATTACCGTTGTTTGAGGAAGGGCCTCTGTTTTGCCACCAGCTCATGTTCCCGTTCAAACAACCATTTCCTCCAGGATGCACCAAATATCACAGTGGAAAACAAACAAATCATAGAATCATAGAAATGTAGAGTTGGAGGAGACCCCAGGGGCCATCCAGTCCAACCCCCTGCTACGCAGGAACACCCTCAAAGCCCTCCCGACAGATGGAAGTACAGCCTCTGCTTAAAAACCTCCAAAGAAATCAAAGCAAACAAAGGAAGAGAAGGTGAGGAGAACTTTGTAAACCTAAAGAGCTTCAGAGCAAGGATTGAAGACTGGGAGATTATTGCTGGAATCCTACCGGGTTGGGATTCAGTCATCCTGGATTGTTGGGCAGGATTGTGGAAGAATCATAGAATCGTAGAAGGTGAAGAGGCAATGTGCTTGAAGGGACGTTATGTTGAAGACGGAGCAAGCTTGTTTTCTGCTGCTCCAGAGACTAGGACAAGGAGCAATGAATTTGAACTACAGGGAAAGAGGTTCCACCTAAACCTTAGGAGGAACTTCTGATAGTCAGACCAGTTGGTCAGACCTTGGAGTGTGGTGGAGTCTCCTTCTTCAGAGGTTTATAAACAGAAGCTGGATGTCCATCTTTTGGAGTGTTGATAGAATCACAGACCACCATGTCCATCCAGTCCAACCCCCTTCTGCCATGCATGAACAAACTCTCAAAGCACCCCCAGCAAATGGCCGTCCAGTCTCTGCTTAGAAGCCTCCAAAGAAGGAGGAGACCCCACCACACTCCATGGAGGCAGTTGCAGATTCCGCTCTGACAGTCAGGAAGTTCTTCCTGATGTTTAGTTTGAATCCATTGCTCCTAGTCCTCGTCTCTGGAGCAGCAGAAAACAAGCTTCCTCCACCTTCAACATGACATCCCTTCAAATATTTAAACATGGCTATCATGTCTCCTCTTAACCTTCCCTTCAACAGGCTAAACATCCACAGCTCCCTAAGATGCTCCTCGGAGGGCTTCATGGTTTCCAGACCTTCCACCATTTTGGCCGCCCTACTCTGGACACCTTCCAGGCTGTCCATACCCTTCTTGAATTGTGGTGCCCAGAATTAGATACAAGATTATTCCAGGTGAGGTCTAACCAAAGCAGAATAAAGTGGTATTATTACTTCCCTTGATCATAACACTAGGTTCCTGTTGATGCAGCCCAGAATCGCCTTGGCCTTTTTAGCTGCTGCATCACACTGTTGGCTCATGTTCAGCTTGTGGTCCATCAAGACTCCTAGATCCTCCTAGAGGAAGAAACCCATTGGATGACCCTGAGCAGGTCAAACTCTTCCCTCACCCTCGGAGGAAGGCCATGGAGGTAGACCTAGAAAACTCTGGAAAAGGTAGTGTAGTATACTGGTTTTAGCATTGGACCTGGAGTACGGGAAACTGCTTCCAGGTTAACTTATGCACCAAAATGGAAGGACCCCAAATTCTGACAGTGGATGATGGGATATTCAAATTATACGATTCAGCTGAGATGGATAAATTGACGTCACTGTTGGACAACCAAGATGATCGATCTTTTAAAAAGGAGTGGAAAATTTTAACCCCCTTTTTGGGAACATAGATGGGGGGGGAATTATCGGTAGCCGGCTTTAAGGCTACTTTAAGGCTTAACGATGTTTAAGGCTTGCATCGTTTTCTTGTATGAATTTATTAACTAAAGTATTTATTTAATGATAAAGATTAGACGTAAGATATTTATATACCAGGAGTAGTGAGATACAAAATTCTCATTCTACAGTAATTTTCTTTTTTCTTTTTTTAGAATAAGAAATTACGTCGATTGTAATGTTTTATTGCGGTATTTTTGTCGTTGTTTTGTTTACAGCTTTTTGTTCATAATCTTTAATTTATTTAAGTCTAGGTGTAATTTTTTTTTGTTAATGTACAATATCTTATTTTTTCCCCTTTTTGTGCATCTTTTTCTTTCTCTTTATCATGCGTAGTCTGCTGTAATGCTGCACTAATATGAAGCTATCGAGAAGCTGGCTATTCTGTGACGAATGTGCAATAGCTACTATTATGTCAGGCCATTTTAAAAATGCGTGTGCAATAGCTACTATTATGTCAGGCAATTTTTTTAAAATGAGTGTGCAATAGCTACTATTAAGTCAGGCCATTTTTATGAGGTGCAATAGCTACTATTATGTCATGTGCAATAACTACTATTATGTCAGGCCATTTTTTAAAATGAGTGTGCAATAGCTACTATTATGTCAGGCCATTTTTATGAGGTGCAATAGCTACTATTATGTCATGTGCAACAGCTACTATTATGTCAGGCCATTTTTATGAGGTGCAATAGCTACTATTATGTCATGTGCAACAGCTACTATTATGTCAGGCCATTTTTTAAAATGAGTGTGCAATAGCTACTATTAAGTCAGGCCATTTTTATGAGGTGCAATAGCTACTATTATGTCATGTGAAATAACTACTATTATGTCATGCCATTTTTAATGAGGTGCAATAGCTACTATTAAGTCAGGCCATTTTTATGATCATAGAATCATAGAATCATAGAAATTCAGAGTTGGAAGAGACCACACAGGCCATCCAGTCCAACCCCCTGCCATGCAGGAACACCCTCAAATCAATCCCGACAGATGGCCATCAAGCCTCTGCTTAAAAACCTCCAAGGAAGGAGACTCCACTACACTCCGAGGCAGCAGATTCCACTGCCAGACAGCCCTGACTGTCAGGAAGTTCTTCCTGAGGTTCAGGTGGAATCTCCTTTCCTGCAGCTTGAATCCATTGCTCCTTGTCCTGGTCTCTGGAGCAGCAGAAAACAAGTCCCCTCCTTCCTCTACGTGGCATCCCTTCAAATATTTAAACATGGCTATCATGTCCCCTCTTAACCTCCTCTTCTGCAGACTAAACATACCCAGCTCTCTAAGTCTATCCTCATAGGGCTTCATGGCTTCCAGGCCTCTCACCATTTTGGTCGCCCTCCTCTGGACTTGCTCCAGCTTGTCAATATCCTTCTTGAATTGGGATGCCCAGAACTGGACACAGTATTCAAGATGGGGTCTAACCAGAGCAGAGTAGAGTGGTACCAGGACCTCCCTTGATCTAGACACCAGACTCCTATTGATGCAGCCAAGAATTGCATTGGCTTTCTTGGCTGCCGCATCACACTGCTGACTCATGTTCAGCTTGTGGTCTATGAAGACTCCTAGATCCCTTTCACACGTACTGCTATCCAGCCACGTGTCCCCCATCCTATATTTGTGGATTCCATTATTTCTGCCTAAGTGTAGGACCTTACATTTCTCTCTGTTGAATTTCATTTTGTTCGCCCTGGCCCAGCTCTCCAATCTCTCCAGGTCATGTCAGGCCATTTTTTAAAATGAGTGTTAAATAGCTACTATTATGTCAGGCTATTTTTAATGAGGTGCAATAGCTACTATTAAGTCAGGCCATTTTTATGATGTGCAATAACTACTATTATGTCAGGCCATTTTTTAAAATGAGTGTGAAATAGCTACTATTATGTCAGGCCATTTTTTAAATGAAGGTGCAATAGCTATACTGCAGCTCCTCCTCTGTAATATCACACCAGTAAGTCACAAAGAGGATCAGAGTGAAATAGCCATTGTCAATGCCAAGGCATGGCAGGCAGCCAAGAGCCAGCTAATAGGTCTTTACACAGATAAGGGAGACAGGCAATAGATCAAAGGGCTTTACTTCAGCAGTAAGTAGGTAAGGCAGCAGTAAATTAGAGAGACTTTTGCAGTAAGGATATTCCCTGGCTGTTACATCACAACCAGCCAAAACAGCAAACAGAGTTCACATACCACGGAGCTTGTTCCTCAGCCGGTCGGGCAGTGTTCCAGGAAGCAAGGCAAGGGTCCCAGAAACCCAGCAGGCACACCCAAAATGGACAGTTGTGAGCCAACAAAGACCCAAGGCTGAGTGAGTGCTTTTATTAAGCAGGCCCTCCCCCAGGTGCTACCTCAGCTGGAGCTTGATTGCTTGGAGTTTCCTATTTAAACGCTCTGACCTCCTGAGAGCCCTCTTTTGCTCCCGATGCTGCTGGTAAATAGGCACCTGCTCTTGAATCTCTGGGTCTAAGGCAGCCCCTGGCAACACTGCTGGGGCTACTGGGGTCAAGGGCTCTGTGTCCAGGGCAGCCTCTGGGGTGGGCTGTGCAGCAGGCTCCATGGCAGCCTCTGGGGTGGGCTCTGCTGGTGCAGCAGGCTCCATGGCTTTGAAGTCCTCTGGTTCCGACTCAGAGCTTGAGTCCTGGAGTGCCAGGGTCCTAACAGCCATGTTGCTCTGTAATGCCACACTAGGAGCTGTGAGGAGGGTGAAATAGCTACAGCATTGCTAGACTGCTGTAAAGTCACTGCCATGCCCTAGGACCCAGACTCCCGGGACCAAGACAGGTCTCTTCCTAGCAGCCCCACCCCAGAAACATGAAACGGCTTTCCTTACGGCAGCCTGTGCAGGAGATAAAGGGAGAGCCCAGGACTTGCGTAGAGCTTGTATGGGAAGGGTTCATTAATTAGGACACAGCTGGTCAAGATGCTGAGGTCCCAAAAACAGAAGGTTGCAAGAAACCACTGACACTCTTGGTGGATAGTCACACTAATGAGTCACTTACAGAATGTGCTGGACATTGTGAGTTGAGGGTGCAATAGCTACATCAGGGCCACTTTGCAGCACAAAGTCACTGCTATGACGTTGATCGTTGTGCAATGAATGTCCAATAGCCAGATCTCAGCTAAATTGTTGTAAGGTCACACTAGCACACCACTCACGGTTTGATAGGCTGTTGTTTGATATCTACACCATGGCTGGTCTGCGGTAATGCCACACTAATGCGTCACTATCAGGATGCTGGCTATTGTGCTATGAGGGTGGAAGGAGTACTTCACAGTTACCTTGCTGTAACCTTACTGAGACCATTGTGTGATGAGTGTGCAATAGCACATCCTAGCTACCTTGCTGGAATCTTACTGAGAGGGTGCTGACCATTGTGTGGTGAGGATGCAATAGCCACATCCTAGCTACCTTGCTGGAATCTTACTGAGAAGGTGCTGACCATTGTGTGACGAGTGTGCAATAGCCAGATCACAGCTATATCGTTGTAAGCTCACACTAGTACATCACTAATGGTTTGATAGACTGTTGTTTGATAACTACACCATGGCTGGCCTATGGTAGTGCTATACCACTAAGTAATTATCAGGATGCTGGCGATTGTGCAATGATTGTGCAATGCCTACCTCACCTTGCTGTAACTTTACTGAGTCCATTGGTTGATGAGTCTGCAATAGCCACATCACAGCTACCTTGCCTGAATGTTACTGAGAGGGTGTTGACCATTGTGTGACCAGTGTGCAATAGCCAGATCATAGCTACATTGTTGTAAGCTCACACTAGTACTAACGATTTGATAGGCTGTTGTTTGTTAGCTACAACATGGCTGGCCTGCTGTAATGCCACACTAGTAAGTCACCATGAGGATGCTAGTGATTGTGCAATGATTGTGCAATGGCTACTTCACAGCTACTGAGACCATTGTGTACTGAGTGTGAAATAGTCAGATCATAGGTGTGTAGCATGCCACTAATGGTTTGCTAGGCCATTGTTTGATAGCTACACCACAATTAGCCTGCTCATAAGTCACTATCAGGATGCTGGCTGTTGTGTTATTGTGTTATGATTGTGCAATGACCGCTTCACAGCTACCTTACTGACCGTTGTGTGATGAGAGTGAAATAGCTGCACTGTATCCACACGGCTGCAATGTCGCACTTGTAAGTCACAAACGAGAGGCTGGACTTTGTGTAATGAGTCATGCCATAGTGCTACTCCGCAACGTTGTTGTAGCCACGTCACTGCAATGTCACACTCCACAACGAGAGAAGAGCATTGTGGTCATGCTCTCTTCCTAAATGTTTCCCCCTCTTTTCCTCTCCTTATTTTGATTTACGAGGCTTGCAAAACTTGTACTCCCCCCTTTTCTGCAAGAGTCTCCTCTCAGCAAAGAACAAAAGCGACACCCAAAATTATCAGCTCGGAGGTGGAAGGGAAGGGGGGCCTGAAATAGCCCCCTTTGCACAAATGTTTGGTTGTCAAAACCTTCAGATTTCTCGTTTCCCAGTAACATTTCTTGGTTGCCAAAAGCCGTCAAAGGAGAGGAATGCATAGTTCCTGCTGGGGTGGCCATAAGGAAGGGAGGCTTTTTTGTGTGTGTGTTTTTGTTTTTTGGTTGCTGTCATTATTTTTTCATTGGCTATCACTTCTCCACTGCACCAAATGGCAGAAACCCCCTCCCTCCCCCCTCCCTCCCGCCTTCCTTCCTTCTCCTCCCTCCCTCGTCCCTTTTTTCCTCCCTCCCTCCCTCTTTCATTTCTGCTCCTTCTCTCCTTCCTTCTTTCCTTCATCTTCTGTCCTTCCCACCCTTCCTCCTTCTCCTTCTCTTCCCTTCCTTCCCTCTTCCTTTTGAGCCTTCCTTCCTTTCATCTTCTCTTTCTTCCTTTCTTCTTTCCTCTTTCCTTATCCTCCCTCCCTCCCTCCCTCCCCTTCCTTCCTTCCTTCCTTCCTTCCTTCCTTCCTTCCTCTTTCCCTACTACTTCTTCTTTCCTTCCTTTTGCTCCTCCCTCCCTCCCTCCCTTCTTTCCCTGCCTCCACTTCCTTCCTTCCTCTTTCCCTAATACTCCTTCTTTCCTTCCTTTCATTTTCCCTCCCTCCCTCCCTCCCTCCCTCCCTCTTTACTACTCCTTCCTTCTTTCCTTCCTTTTGTTCCTTCCTTCCTTCCTTCCTTCCTTCCTTCCTTCCTTCCTTCCTTCCTCTTTCCCTACTACTTCTTCTTTCCTTCCTTTTGCTCCTCCCTCCCTCCCTCCCTTCTTTCCCTGCCTCCACTTCCTTCCTTCCTCTTTCCCTAATACTCCTTCTTTCCTTCCTTTCATTTTCCCTCCCTCCCTCCCTCCCTCCCTCCCTCCCTCCCTCCCTCCCTCTTTACTACTCCTTCCTTCTTTCCTTCCTTTTGTTCCTTCCTTCCTTCCTTCCTTCCTTCCTTCCTTCCTTCCTTCCTTCCTTCCTTCCTTCCTCTTTCCCTACTACTTCTTCTTTCCTTCCTTTTGCTCCTCCCTCCCTCCCTCCCTTCTTTCCCTGCCTCCACTTCCTTCCTTCCTCTTTCCCTAATACTCCTTCTTTCCTTCCTTTCATTTTCCCTCCCTCCCTCCCTCCCTCCCTCCCTCTTTCTTTACTACTCCTTCCTTCTTTCCTTCCTTTTGTTCCTTCCTTCCTTCCTTCCTTCCTTCCTTCCTTCCTTCCTCTTTCCCTACTCTTCTTCTTTCCTTCCTTTTGCTCCTCCCTCCCTCCCTTCTTTCCCTGCCTCCACTTCCTTCCTTCCTCTTTCCCTAATACTCCTTCTTTCCTTCCTTTCATTTTCCCTCCCTCCCTCCCTCCCTCTTTCTTTACTTCCTTCCTTCTTTCCTTCCTTTTGTTCCTTCCTTCCTTCCTTCCTTCCTTCCTTCCTTCCTTCCTTCCTCTTTCCCTACTACTTCTTCTTTCCTTCCTTTTGCTCTCCCTCCCTCCCTTCTTTCCCTGCCTCCACTTCCTTCCTTCCTCTTTCCCTAATCTCCTTCTTTCCTTCCTTTCATTTTCTCTCCCTCCCTCCCTCCCTCCCTCGTTCCTCCTTCCCTCCTTTCCTCCCTCTTTCTTTCTACTCCTTCCTTCTTTCCTTCCTTTTGTTCCTTCCTTCCTTCCTTCCTTCCTTCTTTCCTTCCTTCCTTCCTTCCCTCCCTTTTCCTTCTGTCCTCCTTGCCTCGCTTTTCCTTCCTTCCTTTTTATTTACTACTCCTTTGTTCCTTCCTTCCTGCCTGCCTGCCTGTCTGCATGCCTTCCTCTATCCTTTCCTCCCACTTTGCACCTTCCTTCCTCCCCCCTCCTTTCCTCTTTCTCTTCCTTTCTTTTGCCCCTCCCTCACTTTGTACTTTCCTTCCTCTTTCTCTTTCTTTCTATCTCTCCCACTCCTCCCTCCCTTCCTTCCTTCCTTCCTTCCTTCCTTCCTTCCTTCCTTCCTTCCTTCCTTCCTTCTTCCTTCCATCCTTCTGTCTTCCTTGTCTCACTTTTCTCCCTCCCTCCCCTATTCTTTGCACCTTTCTTCCTTCCTCCTTTCCTTCTTTCCTCTTTCTCTTCCTTTCTATCTCCCCTACTCCTTCCTTCCTTCCTTCCTTCTTCCCTCTATTCTTTCCTCCCTCACTTTGCATCCTCCTTCCTTCCTTCTTTAACTACCCCTCCCTCCCTCCCTCCCTCCCTCCTTCCTTCCATCCTTCCTTCCTTCCTCTTCCTTTTCTATCCTTCCTTCCTTCCTTCCTTCCTTCCTTCCTTCCTTCCTTCCTCTATTCTTTCCTCCCTCACTTTGCATCTTCCTTCCTTCCTTCTTTATCTACTCCTTCCTTTCTTCCTCCCTCCCTCCTCTTCCTTCCTTCCATCCTTCCTTCCTTCCTCTTTCTCTTCTTTCTACTCTCCTTCCTTCCTTCCTTCCTTCCTTCCTTCCTTCCTTCCTTCCTTCCTTCCTTCCTTCCTTCCTTCCCTCCTTCCTTCCTCTATTCTTTCCTCCCTCACTTTGCATCTTCCTTCCTTCCTTTTTCTTTACTAGTCCTTCCTTCCTTCCTCCCTCCCTCCGTTCTTCCTTCCATCCTTCTGTCCTCCTTGCCTTGCTTTTCCTCCCTCCCTCCCTCTTTGCACCTTCCTTCCTTCCTCCTTTTCTCTTTCTCTTCCTTTCTTTTGCCCCTCCTTCCCTCCCTCCCTCCCTCTGTTCTTTCCTCCCTACCACCTACTTCCTTCCTTCCTTCCTTCCTTCCTTCCTTCCTTCCTTCCTTCCTTCCTTCCTTTTTCTTTACCACTCCTTCCTTCCTTCTCAGGTTCGCACTGCATGCACGGAGCGGTTACCCCAACCCCTCCCCTCCCCTTTTTTCCTTTTAATTTCCTTTCTCTCTTCCGTATCCTCTCCTCCGTTGCCCCCGTGTTTCCTCCTCCGGCCCAGAGGCTCCCCGTCTTCTTCTTCTCCTCCTTCTCCTCCTTCTTTTTAACACTAATTCCGAATTTATAGAAGTGGTTCCACAAAGTGTTGACAATGCGGACAACGTGTCTCTGATTAGCGCAAGGAGGGAGGGTGGGAGGGAGGTGTGTGTGTGCGTGTGTGTGTTTTTGTGCGCGCGCTCAGAGACCCTTGGCAAGAAAAAAAAGAAAGAAAGAAAGAAAGAGAAGGAACTTTTGGAGTAACTTTGGAGCATTAACAGATGCTGGTCACGGAAATTTAAACAAAGGACTCAAGACGCAGGCGGAGGAATCATTTTTCCAATCCTCCTTCCGGCAATTAAATCCTTGTTGTTGTTGTTGTTGTTGTTTGTGTGTATATATTTATATATATTTTTATATATATATATATATATATATATATATATACATATACATATTTATATATATATATCTATATCTTCCCTGCCTCTTTATTCACTTCCACTTGGTGCCCAATTTAAAAAAGAAAAAAAAACTTTTAAAATTTTCATTTCACCATTTAATTAATTAACTATCACGAGTTGGTGGCGCCCAGTTTTCTTTTCTTTTTTTTTTAAGAAATGTACTTTTAAAATTTTCATTTCACCATATGATTAATTAATTAATTATCAAGACTTGGTGGTGCCCAGTTTTCTTTTTCTTTCTTTCTAGAAATATACTTTTAAAATCTTCATTTCACTATTGAATTAATTAATTCATTATCATGAGTTGGGGGTGCCCAGTTTTTTGTTTTTGTTTTTTTTTAATTAAAAAAATATACTTTCACCATTTAATTAAGTGATTATCATGAGTTGGTGGAGCCCAGTTTTCTTTTTCTTTTTTAAAGAAAATATACTTCTAAAATTTTCATTTCACTATTTAATAAATTAATTATCAAGAGTCGGTGGTGCCTAGTTTTTGTTTTTTTTAAATATATTTTTAAAATTTTCATTTCACTATTGAATTAATTAATTATCATGAGTTGGTGGTGCCCAGTTTTCTTTTCTTTTTTTTTAGAAATATACTTTTAAAATTTTCATTTCACCATATAATTAATTAATTAATTATCATGAGTTGGTGGTGCCCAGTTTTTTTTTCTTTTTTTAAAAAATATACTTTTAAAATTTTCATTTCACAATTTAATTAATTAATTACCATGAGTTGGTGGTACCCAGTTTTCTTTTCTTTTCTTTTTTTAAAAACATACTTTTAAAATTTGCATTCCACTAGTTAATTAATTAATTAATTAATTATAAATAGTTGGCACCCAGGTTTGTTTGTTTGTGAACGATACTTCTAAAAATTGCATTTCAGAATTTAATTAAATTAAATTAATTAAAACAAGTTACTTAGCTAGTTTGATAGAGTTAAAAATATACATATTTAATTTTTTTTTAATTGTTTTTAAATAGCTAGAACTAATGCTATTTTGACTTTTATTTTAAGCAGTTAGAATTAATGGTACTTTAATTTTTATTTTGAATTCTTAGAATTTTATTTTTAAATATTTAGGATTAAAAATAAGTATTTTCTATTTTGCTTTTTATGGAGTCAGTTATTTAGTTAAAATGAAAAGTCATGGTTTGGAATTAGAGTACGTGGAATTACATTTAGAGTACAAAGGATTAAAAGTACATGAAAATGTAGTTAGAAAATGTAGTTAGAAGTATTTAGTTAAAATGAGAAATCATGGTTTAGAATTAGAGAACGTGGAATTATATATAGAATATATAGAACCAAAAGTACGTGAAAATGTAGTTGGAAAATGTAGTTAGAAGTATTAAAATGAGAAATCAGTTTAGAATTAGAATACATGGAATTACATTTGGAATACATAGAATAAAACATACATGAAAATGTAGTTATAAAAAGTAGTTAGGATTAAAAGTACATAAAAATGTAGTTAGGATTAAAATGACATAAATTTTTAATTAATTAACTTTAGTTAAATTTTAAGTAACTAACTGTCGATTAACTTTAACTGCATTTTGATTGTTTTGATTCATAAAAAATTAAAACATGTATTTTCAGTTCTGGATAACTAGACAACCAACTAATAATAGATTAATTTATTAAT